>JAQQSZ010014036.1:0-11616 GCA_028646595.1 Phalanger gymnotis
ATGATGGAAGGGAGGGCAGATGGGGATGAAGATAACCAAAAACAAGCACTTTCGAAAAGGGACAGGGTCAAGGGAGAAAATTCAATAACGGGGGATAGGTTAGGAAGAAGCAAAATATAGTTAGTCTTTCACAACATGAGTATTGTGGAAGGGTTATACATAATGATATGCATACGGCCCATGCTGAATTGCTTGACTTCTTAGAGAGAGTGGATGGGAAGGGAAGAGGGGAGAGACTTTGGAACTCAAGGTTTTAAAAAAATAGATGTTCAAAAGTAAAAAAGTTTTTTTTTTCTTTTTCATGCAACTAGAAAATAAGATGCACAGGCAATGGGGCATAGAGATTTATCTTGCCCTACAAGAAAGGAAGGGAAAGGGGGATGGGAGGGGAATGGGGTGATAGAGGGGAGGGCAGCCTGGGGAACAGGGCAACCAGAGTGTAAGCCATCTTGGAGTGGGGGGGGGGGAATGGGGAGAAAATTTGTAATTCAAACGCCTATGAAAATCAATGCTGAAAACCAAACATATTAAAAATAAATTAAAAAAAAGAAAAGGAAATTGAACAAGCTATAAATGAGCTCCCTAAAAATAAATGCTATTGACTTACTGGCTCACTGAATGCTATGATCCTATGATCTCCACAGTGACTCTGTGAGATAGGGCACATACTTTGTACCAACACAATCACCAATCATAATTCCAGAGGATTCATCATGAAACATACTACCCACCTCTTGCTAGAGAAGTGATGGATTCAAAGTGCTGATTGAGGTATATTTGGGGATGGGGGACATGGTTAATTTAGGACTTTGTTTTGATTATACATGTTTGTAATGCCTTTTTTTGCTTCTTCAATGAAAGGAAGGAGAGGTAGAAAGAGAATTCAAACTGAAAATAAGATAGAATTTTAAAACAAATAATCTTTGCACTACATATCTCACAGAGCTATAATGAGAATCAAATGAGAAAGTCTTTGGTAGACATCAATCACTATAGAAATGTGAGTTATATAAGTGGCTTACAGTTCTTTTTTCTTGACATGTTCTCTTATTTTTTAATGTACTATTTATTTATTTTTAACATTCTTTTCAAAATTTCTGAATTCTGAATTCTCTCCTTCCCTCCTGACCTCCCCCACCCTTTGAGCAGGAAAGAAATGTGATATCAATTATACACATGAAATCACACAAAGCACATTTCCATATTAGCAACTTTGCCACAAGAGAAAGAAAATAAAGTGAAAAAGTATGCTTCTATCTGCACTCAGACTCCACCAGTTCTTTCGGAGGTGTACAGCATTTTTCTTCCTAAGTCCTTTGGAATTGTCTTGGATCATTGTATTGATCAGAACAGCTAAGTCATTCACAGTTGATCATCTGTTTCCACAATCCGGCTAGCAGCTTCTGTGGGGGTGTAAGATCTACCCACAGCCAGCACCCAGAAAGCTGCCAGCACGCTGCAAAATCACAGGTTCTTTTAATCTACCTTAATAAGGAAAGCAAGGTTAAGGGGTTGGCAAGTTTACTTTAATTCAGCACACAAATATCATTCACTTAGTTCAGGGGAAAAAGCCAGCACCCTGAACTTCAGAGCAAAATACAAGCAAATTACAAATTCAAAAATTCAAATCCCAATACATAGTTACCAGAGTTCAACAAAGTCTCAGCATCTGGGTTTGCAAGCTGGAGGGCTCCTTAGCTACAGCTGCCCAGAGTTTCCTCATCAACACCATCTCAAGAGCCCTTAAACAAATTACGAACAGACAGACCCAATACAATTCATAGTTAGCAACATCTAGGCTCAGCCTGGGAGCTCAGAACAAAGGCTGGCCCAGAGTCACGGGCCACCACTGCTTCAGCAAAGAGTTCCAAGGAACAAGAGGCCAACCCCTGGCTTTTATATCTTTGTCAGTGTCAGGGGTGAGTCACACATGCGACTCACTCATGTGACCTAAAATTGTCACAAAGAGGCAGACTTAAACCCACGTGGTCTAAGAGTCTCTGCTGTCCCAGACATGTAAACTAGGCCCTCCCTGGAGTTAGCCCCACCTTGGGCCCCGCCTCAGTCGTCAATCCACACCCACATAGGTTCCACATCTAACAGAGGTTTGGGCCTGGGGCTTAGCATTACTCAAAGCAAACAAAAGCCAAACTCTTCAAGGGCACTAAGTGTTAAGGAGCCCATTTTGCTTACCAACACATCATCATACAATATTGCTGTTACTAAGTACAATGTTCTCCTAGTTCTGTTCATTTCACTTGCTGTTCATATAAGTCTTCTCAGGTTTCTCTGAAACCACCTTGCTCATTATTTCTTATAGCACAATAGTATTCCATCACTATCATATGCCATAACTTGTTCAGCTATTCCCCAGTTGATGGGTATCCTCTTATTTTTCTATTCTTTGCCATGAGAACTCCACAGGGTTTACCAGCGGGATGGTTTGTCCCTCTCTAAGAAGGCAGCATTTAACTCCATCAAAAGTAAAATCTAAGCAAAACTTATGGAGATGCAGGATTCTTGACTGACTAAGAAGGCAGATGAAATTCAGTTTTACCCTGATAAAAACAATGCCAAGCATTTTTATGATGCCCTGAAGGCTATTTATGAGCCAAAGACTTATAGTGCATCTCACCTACTCGGAGCTGATGGAGCCATATTGTTTAATGATAAGGACATGATCCTGGAGAGATAGGCTGAACACTTTCACAGCATTCTCAGCAGACCATCATCAATCAATGCTGATACCACCGATCATATACCTCAGGTTGAAGTTAATCTCTCTCTAGACTAACTTCCAACTGAAGAAGAGGTTTTGAATTCCATTAGGCTCCTCTCATGTGGCAAAGCACCTGGTGCTGATTCTGTTCCAGCTGAGATTTATAAGGCAGGGGGTCTACTGCTCATACAAAAGTTTACCGAAATTTTCCAGGTTATATGTCAGAAGGAGGTTATTATTCCCCAGGAGTTCAAGAATGCCTTCATTGCCCATCTCTACAGAGGAAAGGAAAATAGGTTGTCCTGTGACAATCATAGGGGTGGGGGGAGTCTCTCTATTGATCCTTGCCAGCAAGATTCTTGCCAGAGCTGTAGGCTTAATAGGCTGATCCTTCACCCAGAAGATGGTCATCTACCTGATGTAGTGCAGCTTTAGAAAGGGCAGAGGAACAGTCAATATGATATCTGCTGCCTGACAACTCCAGGAGAAATGCCAGGAGCAAGACAGAGGTCTGTACAATCTTAGGCCTCAGTCAGTTCAACCTTTTTCATTTAGCAAGTAAGGAAACTAAGGCTCTAGAGAGGGGATTTACCTGGCTGAGGTCATGCAGGTTGGTAAGTGAGATGTTCAAAATAATATCTTAATTTCTTTTCTAAACTTAAGATTTGAAAAAAAAATTCAGAACTTGGAATCCTACAACTATCTAGTTTTAGAGCTGAAAGGAACAACAATAAATGCAAATTATGAGTTGGGGGGGAAATGAGAGATATTTTACAGTCTCCAAGGACTGTGAAATTTTATCCCTTTTATTACCCCTAGCAACTAAGAATAAGTAAGCAGATTTCTGGGCTCAGAAATATGACCTCAGCTCCACAGAACATGTGCTGTGAAAAAGAAAGAGATTAAAATAACATAGCATTTCTCAAATCCCATCCTCATTCTGATAACTTTGGTGGCTCTCTATTGCCTGCAGCATAAATTCTGAACTTCTTAGCTAGGCTTTCAAAATTCTACTTGTTGGCCCTAATCTACTCATCTAGCTTTATCACCCATAATTCCTCAACAGACAGAATCAGCTCTAGATGGACTGGGTCTCCTCCATCTTCCATCATAGAATGTTAGAGCTGGAAAACACCCTAAAGATTATCTAGTCCAATCCTTTTATTTACAAAAGAGGAAACTAGGGATCAAGGGTGAAATGACTTACTTAAGATCACATAATCAGCAACTGGCAAAATTGGAATTTGAACCCAGGTCTTCTGATTCCAAATATCACATCTTGACTGTCCTTCAGATAAGATGTACCCATTTCCATCCCTGAAGCTTTGTTCTCTAATCTTGTAATACCCTTCCCTGATTCCTCTGGATTTATTCAAATCCTTTTTACTCTCAAAGGCCCAGACCAAGTGCCACCTACTCTACAAAGACTTTTTTGATCCCTGTGGCCTTCAATCATTTTGTTCTTCTCGGAACCTGTCGGATCTACACCTATATGGTGCATTTAGCAAACATTGTCTCATCTCTTGTGACATCCCTTGTATTAATTTCATTGGTGAACGTTTATTATCTGCTTTTTGAAGAGGGTCGGCTAGGTGACTCAGTGGATAGAATGTCAGGCCTGGAGTCAGGAAAACTTTCTTCCTGAGTTCAAATCTGGCCTCAGATACTTACTAGCTGTGTGACCCTGGGCAAGTCACTTAACCTTGTTTGCCTCAGTTCCTCATCTGTAAAATGAGCTGGAGAAGGACATGGCAAACCCCTCCAGTATCTCTGCCAAGAAAACCCAAAATGGGGTCACAAAGAGTTAGACACGACTGAAACGATTGAACAACAATATCACTTTGTGCAGAGAATTGGACTGGACACAATAAGATACCAAAATAACAAGCACCAAAAAACCCAACAAAAAACAAACACCTCTATAGGACATAATTCTAGCCCTCAGGAACTAACCATCTAGCAGTAAGCTAGCTATATTAACACAATACAAAATGGAATATGATAGATTCTTACGTACAAAAAAAAAGTGCTATGTGAGGCCCAAGAAAGCAAAGTTCATTGGTGACTGAAGCATCAAGGACGGCTTCATGGAAGAGGAGGAAGTATGTGAGCTAAGTCTCAAAGGAAGTTATTTAACCATCCACATCTGTAAGCCTTGCTTCTTTTGCTAAATTGTAAAAGAAAGGGACTCTGGTTACATTTCTTTGTATCAATCAATCTACAAGTATTTAATTATGTGTCTACCACATGCCAGAACTTTAGTAGGTGCAGGAGATACAAAGACAAAAGTGAAAGAGTCCATGTCCTCAGAGAATTTATCATATAACTGGAAATGTCTATACAAACCACGTACGATATAGGCAAAACAGCCAGAGGCCCAGTTCAGGGGAAGGGGGAGCAGCAGCCTTCTGGAGCCTGTGTCAGGGTCCCTCCTGTCCTGCTCCCTGAGCTGTTGCATCTATCGACAAAGTTGGCCAAAACCTAATGCGAAAGTTGAAGTGACTGAGGGACAGAAATAAGAAATGAAATCGGCCTTTGACTTATTTAATGTTGATAGGTCTGGAAGCACTGATATAAAAGAACTGAAGATTGTAACAAATACTTGAGCCAAAGAAAGAACAAATTTTTTAAATGATGGCAGAGATTGACAAAGAAGGATTTGGTACCATTAACATTAAAGACTTTTCCGCCATAATGACTGGGGAAATTATTTTGAAGGCTTTCAAATTATTTGATGATGGTGGTACAGGAAGCATCATCTTCAAAAATATTAAAATGATTGCTAAGGAATTGGGAAAACATTTTTCAGATGATGAACATTTCAGGGCATGGTTGGCGAGGCTGACTGGAATGGGGATGGAGAAATAAATTAGCAAGAATTTTTGATGGTGATGAAAAAGACACCCTTTATTAACTTTGCTTCTTCGTAACTTCTTTTTTGAAAAGTGATTGCTCTTTAATATGTTGTTCCACAATTTGATTCTCAAATATTTACCATTTAATTTACTTGTACAGTGTTTTACACTTATGGCCGACTCTGGTGCTTTGACTGGCTTCCATAAATTATAACTCCAAAAATGTAGAATTAATTCCAAAGTATATCTTTTAAATCCCCAAGTTAAAGAAGCAAAGTTTTTCTTTTTTCCCCTTTTCCACTTCATTGATCCAGGTCTAATGTAACAGAAGCATATCCAAATAAAACTTTGAAAATAGCTAAAATAATTCTTTACTTCCCCCTGTTTCTTTTCATTTGCACAAATCTAAAAGTAGACAGTAAGTTTTTTGTTCTCATTTTAAAAAGCCATTCATTTGTATAGAGTATGAAATAAAACTATGTTGCAAATATACTTAAAAAAACAGACACAAGAAAGTTGAAGGTGGGGAAGGCACTAGTAATTGGAGATCAGGAAGGACTTCATGTAGAAGATGGTGATTGAGCTTCTAAGAGACAGGGATGTGGAAGGAAGTGTGTTCCAGGCATGGAGAAACCAACCGAAAAGCATGGAGAAGGAAGGCAGAGTGACAGTTTGACTGGACTATGGTGAGTAAAAAGCAGAGTAACATATACTAAGATTGGAAAGGTAGGTCATGGCCAGGTTGTGAAGGGCTTTAAATGCCCAGAAGAACTTATGTTTGATCCTAGAGGTCACAGATAGTCGTTGTATCTCCACAGTACCCCACAGTATCTACTACATGGCCCAGCACAGTAGAGCTTAGATGTTGTTCTTTGAAAGACTCATGAGTTTATCACTATCAGTACCTCCTCTATTGATGCAGATAGCAATCTCTTCATGTTGTTTCATTAAGTGAAACATGAAGACAGCCACGAGCATCATAGATGATTCATAATTTGATTATGAATGTTCTTTGGACTTAGGAAAAAACAAAATAAAAACCCTAACAACAATCATTGGACAGAAGATGATTCATGCCTAAGACTATATTGGAATTAAATTTTAAAATATTTATTAAATAATTATATATACCTTGAGTACTACAAGGAAGATACAAAGTTTAGATAAAAAATAATTCCTGACCACAAGTAACTTACAACTAGGATAAGAGAATTTCCAAGTTAAAAGGATTGGTATCAGCCATTTAGTCCAATCCTCTGTACCCTCCCAAAAATCTTCATTGCAACATTGCAACCCAATGAAGCATCATCCAGACTTTGAAGGAAGGAGAAACTCACTACCTCCTATGGCAAACCATTAAAATTTTAGATAGTTCCAATTATTGGGAAGTTTTTCCTCATATCTATTTTATATTCATCTTTTTGCAAATTCTATCCATCATTCCTAATTCTGCCCCCTGGGGCCAAAAAGAACAACTCTAACCCCTCTTCCACATAGCATCCTTTCAAATTCTCAAGTATAGCTATCATTTCCCATCTCTACCTTCTTTTCTCATAAGTAAACATCCCCAGCTGTTTTAATTGACCCTTATATGACAGAGACTCAAAGTCCTCCATTATCCTGGTTATTGCATCCTGGACCCTCTCTCCAGCTTATCAATGTCCTTCCTAAAATGTGGTTCCTAGAACAGAACATGATACTCCCAATGGGGCCCGCCCAGGGCAGGGAACAAGTGGGAATCTCTCCTCCTTATTCTTGGAAGCCTGAAGATCCCAGTAGCTTTCTTGGCTGCCATATCACTCTATTGATTCAAATTAAACTGGTAATCCACTAAAGTCCCAGATCTTTTACAAACAAATTGTTATTTAACTACATCTCCCCATCTTTTATTTGTGAAGTCGATTTCTTGAATCCAAGTGTAAGATTTTATGTTTATCCCTATTAAATTTCATCTTATCAGATTCAGCCCAACTTTCTAGTCTGCCAAGTGTCTTAGCTATCCCTCCCAGCTTGCTGTCGTCTGCAAATTTGATAAGTCTATATCATGTATGTATTCACCTAAGTCACTGATAAAAATTTTAAATGTGCAAGACAAGTACAGATACCTGGGGTACTGCTTACCTTCTTCCAAACTGATACTGAACCATTAATTATTACTCTTTGCGTGTGATAATACAAATGGTTCTAAATCTATTAATCAAATATTTCTAAAACTACTATCTAACCCATTTTGCTCCATCCCTTCTATAAGAGTATCACAAGATATCTCATCAAATGCTTGGCTAAAATACACATACGACTGTTTCATTTTTTGTTTTTGAACCCTCAGCACCTCACATAGTGCTTGGCACGTAGAAGTTAATGGAGTATCTTGCTGATTTGTGTAGGGTTGAAGTTGATGAAATCAATCGAATGACCCTAGCCTATTCAAAGTTTAAATGTCAAAATGCTAAGCCCTAATATATTTATCCCATGAGAACACACCTCAATTGTTCAGCAGGTATAAAAAAAGGTCCAAACATCTTCTTGAATAAATAAAGTCATTTCAATTAGGCATGACAGGAACTCTGGGAGAGACTTGGTCATGGCCTGAGGACCATATATAAAAAGAGATTCTAGCTTAGAACCAAAGAGAGACATCAAGGGCCTGTACGGGTTGTGCACACACTGTCAGGAAGGCATGGAGAGAACATGAGGGGAGCAAGAAAATCAGCAGTACAGGAGCAACAGGAAAAAGGAGAAAGAGAAAGCAGGACTGAGCTATGGCAGTTAAGGGAGACATCAAAGAGTGCCATTGGCCCTGTAGGCATCTCCAACCAAAAGACTCACTGACATCACCAGTTGAAACTCACTTCCTCAAGGATTCCTCTTTCTCCAATTTTGACTCCTGGTGCCTGTCTTATTAGCAGACATCATAATATACTGCTGCTTCTTTTCTCAAAATCTAGCAACCTGAATTTTTACTTAATCACAAAGAAGTTAGTGTTTACCAAAAGATAAATATAAATGTGAATTAAGGAAGACAACTAAACCTCTGTCTAAATATTAAGAAATTTCTTAATTGGGGGCTCATAGCCATTGTGATAGTGTTCCTGACTTTTCTTTTAATGTAAATTCCCAAAAGTAGTATGGGTGAGAACTACATGGATTTGAAGGGCCATTATATTTCCCTAGGCTTAAAATGAGTAAATAATTGTTCCACTTAAAATGTATGATATATGCTGGGCCTAGAGTAAGAAGAACTGAGTTCAAATCCAGCCTCAGATACTAGCTGTGACCTTAAGCAAGTCACTTAGCCTATGAGAAGAAGAAGAAGGAGAAGGAGAAGGAGGAGAAGGAGAAGAAGAAGAAGGAGGAGGAGGGAGAGGAGGAGGAGGAGGAAGAAGAGGAGGAGGAGGAGGAGGAGAAACATAACATATGAAATATAAATGCTATGTGAATGAGGTCTAAGGTTCGAAGCCTTTCCAGTGGGCAAGACTGATATAGCTTTTACTTGGCTGGCACAAGGTCACTTCACTACCATAATGAGGTAGTGTGTGTGTGTGATACACACATCAAGGGAGGTCTTTAGTGGAGGGTATACACAGTAGGTCCAATAAACGTATATGAAAAAACAAAAGGAGGAACAAAACAACATAGCATGAACAGAAGTTTATTCTATAGAATTTGAAATGTTTGTGGTTTTGTCAGCAGAGGAAAGTCTGCTGAGGTTTGCCAGTGGTGAGCAATGATGAGAGATAGCCGTAATGGAGCTAGAACAGATGTTCAGAGATGAGGGTGCTGAGAGATGTCAGCACTAATTGGCTGCCTGGATGTGGCTAGAGAGTTATGGCAACATTAAAAGATTGCAATACTGCATGAGTTTAGGGAATAAGGGTGGAGTTGGATAAGATGGTTTGGGGATTTGGGAGAGAAGGGAGGAGTATGACATTGACAGATTTCCCCCTTTTAATTTCTAAATTTGTTCCTGAATTCTCTGTCTTTCATTATAATTCATATATACATAAGGGTTCATTTCAAAAGTAACAGATGTTCTTGCATGAATTCAATTATTTTTATGCAGCTTTATTACTAACAAAATGATACCAATCTGTCACTGTATTTTCTGTTTTGCTTGTTTATTTGAAACCCAGGGTACCAATATCATTAAACATCATTGCATTATCAAGCAAGACATAGAAAAAGAAACAGATGCTCACTAAGGTGTTTGATACAGACAGGGAGAACAGAATCAAAAGGAAGAGGTTCCCTGTGGAGAGTGAAATTGTCCAGATGTTCCTCCTTTCAGATGACAGTGTGCTGATTCCACTGAACCTGGCAACAGTACATGGCCTCTTCAATGAGATCAGTTGAAGACGGAGAACAGTTTTTCTTCAACAAGAAAAACCATACCAAAAACCCCAAGAAGATGAAGAATGCATATTGTCCCAATTACAATATGCAATAGTATGGGCAGCCCATTGTCTAGTCTAAGACCAGCATAGATGGACAATGAGTTAACCCAGAATTGACTAGAAAGAAAAGAGTATGCTGTATCACATGAGGAAAATTTAACTGAATTTTCAATGATTTTGAGTTGTTCCCATTACCAAAGTTCTTATTTTTTAAAGTAATTTATCCTGGTTAATATATGTGGTGGGGGGAAATGGACTACCAAAATCTCAGAAGTATCTAAATCACAAGTAATCCAAAGAATAATGGAGAGATACATGGTGGAGATGAAGAAGCTGCAATACATAATCAATGATTTTCCCAGTGAAATGTGCCACAAAAGACATCATTAAAGATATATGTGACCAGAAAATAAGGTCAAAGAGAGTGTTGCACTAATTAGTATCCACAAATTATCAAATCGCACAGAGGATGAGAAAGCATGGAACAGTAGTATCCACCTACCCCAGGGGAGAAAACGCCTATACCATACTGATGAGATTCTGGCTTCATCACAATACCAAAATAACTCTGCATCATAAAGGGTTTTGTTGTTGTTCAGTTGTGTCCAAATCTTCATGACTCCGTTTGGAGTTTTCTTGCCAAAGATACTAGAGCGGTTTGACATTTCCTTCTCCATCTTATTTTTACAGATGAGGAAACTGAGGCAAACAGAGTAAAGTGACTTGCCCAAGGTCACATATCTAGTAAGTATCTGAGGCTGGATTTGAACTCATGAAGATGAGTCTAGGCCAAGTGCTCTATCCACCAGGCCACTGAGCTGCCGATTATGTAGGGTAGGCGATGTCTTCTAGTTAATTTTGAGCTTTCCAAGATCACGCCTGTGGAATGCAAATTCTAGCAGGTCCTAGCAAGCTAGAAAGGCTTTAGGTGTGGTCTAATGATAAATCCTTTGCTAGACAAGGACCAGCCTAACTAAGTTCGGAGACATCATCATCACTACATGGTTGATGATTAATCATTTTGGCCACAGCAACCCACAAAGACTACCAAAGCATGGCTATAAGGTACATCAGTGGAGGGAGTGAGCACACCAATGATATCATGATTCTCTGGAGTCTGAAGCATCATTTATGTCCGTTCTTCTTAAACTTTTTCTACTCGCCACCCCTTTTTACCCAAGAAATTTTTACACCACCCTGAATATGCAGGTATATAAAATAGGTATACAAATCAAACATTTACTGATAATAAATAATAAAGAAATTTATTTTAAAAAATTTTTGGTATATATATAATTTTACTATTTATTAAATACAAAAGCAAATTTGCATACTAATGAGATGGGTATGCTCATTTATTTTCACATAAAGAAATAGATCTTGGCAGAATATTTGATACTGTAGGATGCAGAGCATCTTCAACATTTTTCAGAGTCGATCAATATTTTGATTTCATAATCGTCAATGCTGAGAATGCCACTTCTTAAAAATACATAGTATAAAATGGCAGAAATATGTTTAGGGCCATTTTAGAAATTGTTGGAAATTCTATCCCAAGCCTAAGCCAAAACCGATTTAATGATTTTTTAGGAAACTCAAGTTTTAACCCTGTGTCACTTGATAACTCAACAAATTCTTGAACTTTTAA
>JAQQSZ010014037.1:0-11616 GCA_028646595.1 Phalanger gymnotis
CTACCAAATAGCTACAGTCTTCTGCTTTTCAAATAGGCTAATTATAATAGATTCTACCAAAATACAATTGAACAATACTATAAAGTTCAATCCTTGCCCTCATGGCCGTCATTGTGATCATTACCCTCTATCTGATAGCAATGTCCAATGTTATCATAACATGAGGGGAGGGGGCCAATATAATTAGCCAACACAAAAACCTAAGAGCTTAGAAGGCATTGTGTAGGGGCAGCTAGGTGTCACAGTGAGTAGAGCACTAGCCCTGAAGTCAGGAGGCCCTCAGTTCAAATGTGACCTCACACACTTAACACACTTACTAGCTATGTGACCTCGGGCAAGTCACTTAACCCCAGTTGTCCTGCCTTCCCCCCTCCAAAAAAAAAAAAAAAGAAATCACCATGTGGTATACAAAGATGTAGGAAGAGATATAAGATATTTACCAAGAGAACTTTGTAAAAGTCAGCTGTACTTGAATGAGAAAATGTTCTTCCCCACTTGAAAAGAAGAGCCAGAATTTTTGAGAAAAGAAAAAAAAAAGAGGAAAGTTTTTTTATGCCAAAAATAACAATTTAAAATTATATGACAGAGGAATGTCTTCCAATATTCAAGCAAATTACTTATAATTGCTTTTATTTGTGTAGTGATTTCAGGTTTGCAAAATGCATTCCTTAAAATAACCCTCAGAAACAAGAAGTTCAAGATTCATGATATCTTCCCCCCACCCCCACATATACATACATACGTGTGAGAGATGAAGATGCTGAGGGTAAAAGAATTGGTAAATATCAGAAGAAAGACTCAAACCCCTGTATTTCCTGAATCTAATTTTAGACCTTCATCTACTATACTGTGCTTGCCTCTGGTGAAATACCTGCTGAATAAATAGGATCTTTATTTCAGTTGATTTGAATTAGGTATTTAGCAAAGCAAGGAAGGCACACATGAGCCTAGAAAAGAAGGGAAGGCCAAATAACAGGAATAAATTGAAAGGAAAAGACAAAGAAATTTGATTTCAAAATCATGGATTAGACATGAGAGAAGATAGAGGAACAAATATCCAAAAAAAATTTCCAGTGGCAATTTCCCTCAGGTAGCAGTAGAATTACTATTTTTTTATTAAAAAAAAAAAAGGCGTTTAAAGTCTACATAGAAATCAATGACTGGAAACGTCAGTGGCAGATGGAGAAAATGTCCCTGATCACCTTCCCTGGGTGTAATGCCTATAATTCTAATATCCTATGCAGGCTGTTCTCTGTAAATACTAAGTACAGGGAAAGTAATGGAATGATTCCAATATCATGTGGAATAAAAGTCATAACCAATTATGATCCCTCAGATAGAACAAACCTAACCCCTTTTGCCATTTGACAGAACTTACAGAAATTGTTCTTTGCTGTACATCAAATGGGGAACATTTCAATAACTCATTCATTGAGACACTTTGGGATAGAGGAAATGGGAGACAAGCAGTAACTGTTGCAAGAAGTAGTGTTTCCTTCCAATGTGGAAGTTCTTCCATGCTCCCTAGTTCTTCTACCAATTTGACTCTTAAAATGAGTAGAGACAAATATTTCACTCTCTAAGTTTTCTCTTTTGGAGGGATGAAGAAGGAATGGAGAAAATGATCATCTCTGATGAAAGCATTTAGAACTCTGAAGAACCTTAGAGATCAGATCATCTTTGTGGTCATCTAATGTGCAATGGCAGCCAAGATAACTGATGTAATCTCAGAGTTCATTAAAAAAATATTACATCCAGACATAAGAAGGTGAAAGTCTCATTGTTCTCTGCCATGGCCATATCTTATTTGCATTACTGTGTTCAGTCCTAGGCACCATGCTCAAAAAAGGATTCTGCTAAGTCGTAGGTGTCCAGAGGAGAGTTACCATGATGATGGGGAGCCTGGAGTTCAAGACATATGAGAACTTATTGAAGGAATGGGATTTTTAGCATTTACAAGAGAAAACAGGGCCGAGGGTTGAGGAGCAGCAGAGATAATTCAATAGCTGTGTTTTACTATTGGAATGGTTACTATGTGAGGTGCTTAGAATGTTTCTACTTGGCTCCAGAAAGCAGAACCAGGAGGAATGTAAAGGTTCAAAGAGACAAATTTAGACCTAGTGCCAGGAAATCAACTTCTTATCTTGTTGGTGTTGTTCCCGACTCAAGGCCTAACACTCCATCCACTGTGCAAGCTAGCTCCTTTTACAGCTGTCTAAAACTAGAGTATGATACCTCAGGAAATAGTGACTTCTTCCTTCATTCATTTTATTAAGCAAAATGTCAGATATCATAGAGGAGATTGTTGTCCATAAATAGATTGGATTGAGTGGACCCTTTGGTCCCTTCCAAGCTGGAAATCTGGGGTCATTTTGTAATCTTCCATTTTCACCATATCATAGCCGCATTTGCTTATATTGGTTACATGGCTCTCCTTTCCAAAATACAATCTATTAGGAGACTGAAAAGATATGAACAAATAATTAGCTTAAAATATCATATGGTAGAGAATGATTTTTATTTAGAAGTAATATCAAAAATTGATATAATTTTATTATTGAGGGAAGACAAGGTATGAAACACATCAATGAGACTCTATTAAAAATTATAGTGCTAATAAAAGTCTTAAGCTGTAAAAGATGGTATAAAGTTTCTCAGTTCAAGAGATTAATTAGATTTTTTAAATCAGATACAAAATTATATTTACTACAAGGCAGCCAAAAATGGTAACATGTTGACATTACTCAAATTTTATGTGTACATATTTGTGCCTTTATATTTAAGCCTTTATACAACATCTACTGGAATAAGGAGATGTAGTCTATATTAAAGTCTAACAGGCTGACCTTGGATCAAATGAAGACCAGGGTTTAAGTCTTATCTCTCATAACATTCTAATTGCAGCACCATGCCCAAGAAAATTAACCGTTTCTAAACTGGGGCACCTCTCTAGGGCTAAGATTTCTGATTCTGGAGTCAAAAAATTTAGTTCTAAATCCTCTTTCTATCCCCATGTTTTGGGGTGACTTGGGCTACTTACTACCTCCTGGGGTCTCAGTTTTATTGCCTATAAAATGACAGGACAATATCATGAAGTCCGTTCATAGACTCTGTGCCAAGGCTCATCTAAGTCACTGATGGATTGTTAATCAGTAATTATGAAGGGACTTTCCACACCAGCAGTTCCCTCTCCACACCCCTTGTTCTAGTGAAATCACAAGTTCACCCTCATCCCCACTCCATTAGAAGGTGGCAGTCATATCACCTTTATCATTATAGTAATGTATGAAATGTCATCTCCCCCAATGCTGCTTGATCACAAACTGCACATTTTATATTTTGAAAAGATTTAAGGATTACTGTAGATTGACAGATAAATGAGCCTTTGATTGCTGAGTTGGGCAGCACGGCTGATCCTCTGCAATTCCCAGATGTCTGTAGGGTCGACAGACTAATAATGCCAGTCACAGACACTCAGTCTGCATCTTTTGCTAATTAAGCTATACATGAGATTCCTTTCAGAATCAGTTAGGCACAAAGGCAATGTTTCACTGAGCAAATGCTATTCTATCCCTGAAGAACTATGATCAACCATGATTCTGGAGCACCAGTAATGGATGCTACCCACCTCCTGCCAGAAGGGTGATACACTGAATATGCAGAGTAAAATATACCTTTTTGGACAGGACAAATGAGGGATTTTTTTTTTTGCAAAACTAGACATGTTTGTTAGAAAGGTTTTCGTTTTCTTCCCTCCCTCCCTTAGGGGAGGAAAAGAGGCAAGATGAGAAAGTAAATGCTTGTTAATGAAAAAAAGAATTAAAAAATAAAAGAATGGAATGAGAAACCTGTAGAATGGGTTCCCATTTTCTTACAGTACTGAAGCACTAGGCTAAAGTCATAGAAGAGCTACCAATCCAAAGATCATAGGCAAAGTTCAAGGCCAACTCTAAGAAAATGTGAGAAGCAAGCAAAGTGTAGTTTCCATGATCCTCACAGACTCCTAGCATTTCTTAATGGGGAGGGTGTGTGTGCATGGGGGGGGGGGATTTTGATCCTCTCCTGCAACTGAACTTTTATTGCTGAGACTCCTCAATTAGAGTGTAAGCTCCTTGAGAGCCAGAACTATCTCTGTTTTGCTATTTTCATCCTCAGAGCACAGAGCTTTGCACATATTAAGTATCTAATGACTGCTCATTCACTCATGCATACATTCATTGATTCACATGAGTCACAGAAACATATCAGATCTGGAAAAAACCTAGACAATCCAGCCCTATGATGCTCAAAACATGAGCAAATAGAATCTGGGAGAGATAAAATGATCTATCCGTTGTCATAAGAAGAGCTAGGTCTCAATTCCAGGTCTTTGAGGTCAAAGTTTAATGTTCTATCTACTATTTATCTTAAACTCCTCCTTAAAGAAATAAAGAAAGTGAGACTAAGAAAGGGGTAGGGTCACATAACCAAATCCATAGGATTAATTGGCATAAACTCCAGGAACTTGTAGCAAGTTGCTATTCATATATCTCTAGCATTTCTTTGATTTATTTTCTTTTAGAGAATGTCAACCTTTGCCACATACACAAACCTTATTCAATAATACTTTTTTTTGTTATAGTTCAGTCATTTTTTGTGCTCGATTCTCTGTGAACCCACTTGGTATCTTCTAGGCAATGATATTGAAATAGTTTTCCATTTCCTTCTTCAGTTTATTTTACAGATGAAGAAACTGAGTCAAACAGGGTTAGATGACTTGTCTAGGTTCATACAGCTAGTATAAGTATCAGAGGCCAGATTTGAACTCAGGAAGAGGAGTCTTCCTGACTTCAGGCCTGGCATACTATCCATTGGACCATTAGTGTCCTATAATCACTTCTAGGTCCCTACTCCCCTGATTCCCCTGCCATGGGAAAACAGCAGAGTCCAAAAACTGACCAGAGTGCCTAATTTGCAGCTGGAGAATAGCCTAGGCACTAAAAATATGTTTCAATGAGAGATTGGTGGAGTAAAAAGCAAATTTGATCTGGGAAATTTGTTTTCCTACTTTCACTCTCACACACAAAGTAAGAACAGTCTTTTTCCAGAATGCAATTACAGACAGATTTACCACAAGAAATAGCCTCCTTGGGAGATCTTACCAGTGAAACTGGTGAATAACAAAACAAACAAACAAAACAAACCCCAAAACAAAACAAAAATCCATTCTTCACAACAGAAGGGAGGTCAAGTGTCCGGGCCAAGAAGAATTCCTCCGCTCCTGGGGGCTATTTTTTACCTGGGGGATCAGAGCTCCCTGAATACCTCACAAGGAGATATCTATCGAACAGTAGAACACCTGGATTGGCTAAGTCTGCACCCCAGCCTTCCTCAGAGCAGCAGACAAAACTACAGAAGGGAAAAAAGAAATAAAATGCCCTAAGCTGTAAAGTTGGCTTCTGCCAGAACTGAATCACTATTCTCCTTTTATTTCAGATGGAGAAACATAATAAGCTCATTTCTTGTCAGCTTTGTTATTACATTTGGAGAAAGAAATCATGGCAAAACTAGAGGCTTAGAGATTCTGAGTATGAGTCTTGTTAAAACAGCACGTACATCAGGGCAGGGAGGAGGGGAATTTCTGTGGGATGTATCTCCAGATGTGTACCTAACACATCTGGAGAATTCTGAGATTACCCATCTAACCTCAGGGGGATAGAGACAGATGCCAGGGAAACTGTGGGCTTCTCACAATTTGGTCAGGAATAAACCAAGGCTAAAACTTCTTTAAATCCTGAAATGAGAGACTTATGTGTCTGTCTGAGGCTCACGATAATTCCCCTAGGCAGGCAGGCAGGGTCTTTGGATGTCTTCCAGGAATGTGTCTGCCCAAAGCTAACACAACTGAATAAAAAAGGAATTAAACAGGCCAGTAGCCTTCACAGCTGTCTCAAAAGTGTGGTGAATAGAAGAGGCTACAGAGAATAAGACTTGGACAAGTGACTCACCACTGTAGTGACCAACAGCTGGGCTTGGAATGGAGAAAGCCACAGTATCTAAGGAAGACAGAGAGGAACAGGTGGGCCCAGTCAGATGTGGCTATATGAGACTCCCTATAAAAAAGTGCTGTCCATTATGCCAGACCCACCAGATTCAATAAGAGTCCTTTATTTTTCCTTTGCTCTAATGGTAGGGATTAGAGATGTGATTTCCTTGGTATTGAGAATTCCTGGGTGAAAAAAATCCCTCTAAAAGAGGAATTTCTAAAGCCTTTCAAGAATGAAAGACTAGACCAAAGTCATTTAACCAGCATTGGTCATAGTTGGAATTCAAATCTAGGTCTTACTGCTTTCCCAAATTTTCCCATTACTATCACCTTCTCATAGCTAATAAAAGTATTGCAGTGAAGTGATTCAGGTTTTATAATGACAAGAACACTAGATTCCAGAATTTGATGTCATCAAACCTTTCTAAGTCTCATTTTCTTTATTTACAAAACAAATTGGGGTAGGAGCATTGGGAAGGAAGTGATGGATTATTCCAAAAATCCCTCTGAACTTTAAAATATTTGAGCCAAATATGGATATGGAAGCCTGGCACATTTAAAATTTCTTGGAAAAATCTTTGGGTACTTATTCACCCAATAGGTAGAGATTGCCTGCTCAGGCCATCTCTCTTTCATAAGCAGGATAAGTCTGAGAATGTTGCTAATGCATTCCATCATTTCAGGTAGCTATCTGGATGTCTCCACTCAGATTTTCCATCAACAATTTCATTTATCAGTGAAATTATTGTATAATTGTAGTTTCCTGAGTTATATTTAAATAAAATTCTACATTATAAGAGGAATTGTAACCTCCTTTTTCATTTCTTAAGAAAGTTAAAAAATATCAATTGTTATTAAAGAATACTTAGACTTCTTGACTACCTAGGCCCCAGCTCCCACACTCTGAAGACCTGCTTTTGTCCAGCACCAATGTCATCACAGTGGCTCCCAAGACAAGACACCAGATATCAGAGTGAAGGCTTAAGGTAGGACTAAATTGGGAACACTGACTCCTCTAGACTCTCTAGAAGGTGACTTGGATTCAGTAATTGTAGTAAGAGAAAGTTTATCATGATGATCTGAGACACATGCCAAGACACTATAAAAGGATAGGCATGATTACTCCTCTTTTGTAGATGGAGAAAACCAGGTGAAAGAAATGTCACTTTTAGATCCATTACAGAGGAGAAAATAAGCCCAGGGCTTATCTCTGAGGATAATGTCTTCTGTTACATCTGGCCTAGATTCACAAATACACTCCTAATTCAGTGAAGCTGCCTTCCTAACCTGTTTCATCTGGTTGAATTATGTCTTCGCTATGTCCTTTCTCATAAAAGCCTATGACTATCTTCGTACTTCTCAGATCAACCACACTGAAGAAAATAAATTCTCCCATCTATAAATCCATATTAGTCTGATGAGCTATGATTTTATCCTTCTAAAGTTGGCCTATGAAACACACAAATCTCAAAGAAATGTCAATGGTAATTATAAATCCTTTGTCTGCTTTTTTTCTATATCATCTTGGCTAACATCTGAAGTCAAACAGGTGTGAGAAGATCTTTTTTTATGACTCCAGGAGCAAACTCTAAAATTTCCTTCTATCCAGTCTTATCCAGTTTGATAAACCATAGGAAGTTCTCATCCCGAAAGTGAATTTCTTCTCCTCCCTGCTCCCCTTTAATCTATAGGATCTCTATTCTTACACTGTGGTCTGAATAAATGTAATAACATGATTCAACACATTTGTTCCAACTTCTCTGAGACCATCTTTTCTATCTCTCAAGAGAACCCCGACGGAATGTTAGGAGACCTCATTATCTCAGCTCCTGAAGATCATCACGGAATGAATTCCCATGACCCCTTATGTTCCTTCCTAAATTCTATTTTCTTCTAATATGAGTCTTTTTCTAGTAAATCCAATTTTCTCTTCAATAAACTTCAATAAATATTTATTAAGCAATACCACAATTACTGAGAATAGTGAATGTAGAAACAAAACAACTCTTTCCATAAAGTAGTGCATTTCTACTGGGGACAGAGGAATCTAACAAGGAACTAACCCACAAGATGAAGCATTGAAAGGACCAGAAGAAAGGCCAAACCAAAGTTTTACAGGAACTTTGATATTATCCCATTCCATACCTAAGGACTTTATTTTTTTCAATAAATCTTAGAAGACTGAAAGACTCTTTTTTCCTAATGTCTCCCCACCATAAAAAGATTTCAGGGACCAATCTTCCTGCATGCAGAATGTAAACTCCTTGAATATAGAGACTGTGATTTTTTTTTTCCATTTTGCTATCTTTATTGTCTTCTCCCTAGTAGATACTTTATATGCACGTATGTATGTGTGTATGTATGTATGTATATGTGTATTTTATATATATATGCACATATATATACATATACATATACATATACCTATACATATACATATACATATACATATACATGTACATGTACATGTACATATACATATACATATACCTATACATATACATATACCTATACATATACATATACATATACATATACATATACATATACATATACATATACATATACCTACCCAAAGCTATTTGAGGTAAACATAACCCAGGACTGTCTATACAGTGGCCGTGTTCCACAGCTACGGAAATTGAAGGGGCCAGCAAGAGATGGTGAAGACCTAGAAACAGGGAACTATGGAGTCTCAGTTCAGAGAATCTTGGTTCATATTCTGTCTGTCATCTGTAAAATCAGGGAGTGATCTGATAACTTCTGGGATATTTGATATGCCTTGCAATGCCATATCTATGAGGGCTTAGCAAATACTTGATTTGGCACAGTAGTTGAATCCAAGATGGCAAGGAAAGTCAAGGACTCACCTGAGCTCTCCCAATTTCTTCTCCAAATAACATTAAAATAAAGCCTCCAAACAAATTCCAAAGTGGCAGAATCCACAAAAGGACAGGGTAGAACAATTTGTGACCCCAAAACAACTTAGAAGTTTTCTGAAGGAAAGGTCTTTTGCACTGGTGAGAGAGGATGATAGGCCAGTACAATCTATGCCCAGCAAACCAGCAGCACAAGTTGGGGGTAACTGAATCAGCAGTGGCAGCTGTGACTCCCAGAGCCCTCAGCCGCCAGATAGTAAGGGGTTAAACAACTGGGCAGAAGGAGATCACAGGGGTACCTTTGCTGGCACTGGGTACAGGACTCTGTTGTATTGCCTATACATGGATCTGCATCAGAGTTTTGGGTGGGTCCCACTTCCAGGTTGAGGAGGAGCTCTAATATACCAGAACATACAGCTTTAGGGAAATGAAGACTCTGATCACAGTTCAAGGGTGGAAAAGAATGCTTGTGGTCACTCACAGACCAGAGCACAGTCTAGGAGAGCAGTGATCATACCTCTCCTTAAATCATACTACCTTGGAAGAACTGAAAACTCACAGACTCCCAAAACTAGCTTTATAAACATCTGTATGGGGTGGGGGTGGGGGGAGCAGAGCCAAGACGGCACTGTGCAAGGAAGGAACTACCAGAGCTCTCTAACAAATTCTGTCAGATAAATCTAAAATAGTGAATCTGGGCAGAATTGAGAGAGTTAGAAGCCACTAGCAGACTAAGAGGGGTAGGAGCACTGGGCACATAGATAGGCACCAGACCAAACCAACCAGGAATAGAGGAATCCAGCCAGCCTGTGGGTCTGAGAGAGCTCTGGGTGAGCACAACTCCAGAGCAGGAACAGGCCCAGGGTGGAAGTACCTGCTATGGCTGCGATTGAGCCCCAGCCTGGGACCAGAGTCTGTCAGAGCACAGAGCCTTCAGCTAGCCCGGAGGCCTCCAATCCACAATGTAAAAGTTTGAAACTTGCCTTCTAGGACTGCCGGTAGCCAGGATGTGCAGGTAAAATGGCTCATATCCCTCCCTTGATTAAACCCAGAGAATAAAACCTCAGAAGAAACAGAGGAGCCAGAAGGGGGACTTCAGTAGTGAGAGAAGTGGGGGAGAGGGCCCTTCCTGTGGTGGCAGGAGACTAGTGCAGGAAGAGAGATGTCCCACCAGCCCTCACCTCAGCAGAACAACGAGAGTAACGGAGTCCCAGGGGGTGGAGCTAACTAACATCAATGCCAGGACCCCAGACTTGGCTTTGCACAGCCAGGGGAAGTGAGAGACACCAACACAGACATGAGCAGAGACCACCCCTGATGTAGAGCAGTCCTGGGGAAAAGGAGACTCCCAGCAAGCAGACCACCCTTCCCCCATGCCTCATGAAACCAGAGGCCATAGCACACAAGAAACTTGGGACAGAACCTTCTGAGCCTCAGAAACAGAGATCCACTTCAGAAACCAGGAGGGGAAAAAATATCATGAAAAAGAATTGTAAGAAACTTTCAAAGATGATTGACTCATATTATGGAGACAGGGAAGACCAAAATACCCATTCAGAAGAGTACAGCATGGACACTACACCCACATCTTAAACCTCAAAAGGGAAAGTGAACTGGTCTCCACACCAAAAAGCATTCCTGGAAGAACTCAAGGAGGACTTTAAAAACCAAATTAGGGAGGTAAAAGTAAAATGGAAAAAAATTCATTTAGGAAAACAAATCTTTAAAAGGTAAAATTGGGAAATTGGTTAAGGAAAATCATAATATAAATGGAGAAAATGTCTCACTGAAAAGTAAAATCAACCAAATGGAAAAAGAGATGGAGAAGACAAAGGAAGAAAACAAAATAGTAAAAAATGGAATTGGGTAAGGAGAAGCTAAAGAATCTATGAGACATCAAGAATCAGTCAAACAAAATCTAAAAAATGAAAAAAATAGAAGAAAACATTAAATATCTGATTGGAAAAACAACCGACCTGGGAAATAGATCCAGGAGAGACAATCTAAGAATTATTGGTCTACCTGACTTCCTACCTGACGGACTTCATAATAACCTGGAAAAACCTACACAATATAATGCTGAGTGAGTGGAGCAGAACCAGGAGAATATTATACAGAACCACAGATATATGGATTCTCTGATGACTAACCCTGATAGACTTCGCTCTTCTTAGCAGTACAAGGTGAAAAGAAAACTCTGAAGGACTCATGATGGAAAGCGCGATCTACATCTAGACAAAGAACTATGAAGTATGATTTGACTTGAGGAGGGAATAACTTGCACATTCAATTGAGTGTCTTGCCCTGAAGGAAAGTAGGGATAGAGGGATAAGAAAGGGGGGATGATAGAGGGGAGGACAAATTGGGGGAGGAGGTAGTTGAGAGCAAAACCTTTTGAAAATGGACAGGGTCAAGGGAGAAAATTAAATAAAGGGACATAGGATGGGATGGAGGGAAATGTAATTGGTCTTTCACAACATGGTTGTTGTGGAGGTCTTTTGCATAGTGATGCATGTGTGGCCTATGTTGAATTGCTTGCCTTCTTGGGGAGGGTGGATTGGGAGGGAAGAAGACAGAGAATTCAGAACTCAAAGTTCTAAAAGTGGATGCTCAAAAAAAGTTGTTTTAATATGCAACTGGTAAATAACATGCGCAGGCAATTGGGTATAGAAATCCATCTTGCCGTATAAGAAAGTAAGGGTAAAGGGGATT
>JAQQSZ010014039.1:0-11615 GCA_028646595.1 Phalanger gymnotis
CCCCCCGGGGCAGTGGCCAAACCATGAACTTCTTACACTCTGTCCCCAGCAGCTTTTCCCACTAACCTTCTCTGTTGTCTTTGGTGTCTGTGGGTTGAGAAGTCTGGTAACTGTTGCAGCTCACTGATTCAGGGTGCTAGGGCATGCTCTGCCCGGCTCCTGGTTTGGCTGGTGCGCGCTGCCTACGCTGGGCTCTGCTCCACTCCCAGCTCTGTGCGTGAAAGATCTCACCCAGCAACCATCCAGGCTGTCCTGGGCTGGAGCCCTGCTTCCCTCTGCTATTTTGTGTGTTCTGCAGCTCTAGAATTGATTCAGAGCCATTTTTTTTTTTATACGTTTTTGGAGAGACTTGGCGGGGAACTCATGCCAGTCCCTGCTTTCCAGCTGCCATCTTGGCTCCGCCCCCTTAAATTTGTTTTTCAATTTACAAGCATTTATTTCCTTTCCCAAACTAGGGGGAGAGGGGAAGATAATAATAAAAAAATTCTAACAAATATGTATAATTAAACAAAACAAATTACCACACTGGCCACGTCCAAAAACATGTATCTCTTTCTGCATCTTGAGTCCACCACATCTCGGTCACGAGGTGGGAGCATGGTTTATGCTTGGTTCGTTACCAATCCTCTGGAACTGAGTGGTCATCGTTGCATTGATCAGAGTTCTTAAATCAAAATTTCCTAAATGTATGTAGGTCTGACCATAGCACCCACCTATGCAATAAACTCCAGCGTCTTCCTATTACCTCTAGGATCAAATATGAACTTCTATGTTTTAAATGTAAAGCTTTCTTAACCTGGTCCCATCCCGTCCTTACTGTCTTCTTACACAGTACTCCCCTCCAGGCATTCTATGGCGCAGCCATACTGGTCTACTGCTGTTGTTTTTCCTCAAACAACCATCTCCTCTCTACAAGCCTGCTACAGTGGCTGCCTCTCATGCCTACAGCACTCTCCCTACTTGCCTCTTGAATTCCTGCTTTCTTTCAACACTTGGCTCAAGCACCACCTTGTGCAGGTCTTTACTGATCCCTCAGATGTCAGTGCATGTTGTCTCCAGCATTAGAACATAACCTACTTGAAGGCAGGAACCATTTTTGCTTTTCTTTGTGTCCTCAGCACAGCACAGTGCTCAGCAAATAATCAATTTTCATCCGTTGTCTGATTATGTGACTATGGAAAGTCTCTTAACCTCAGTTTCCTCAGAGTCCTTATAAGGAAAGTGCTTTGTGATATGACAGTGTGATAGAAAGCACACTAGACTTGGAATCAAAGGACATGAGTTTAAATCTCATATCTCTATCTTATTATCTATGTGACACTAGCCCAGTCATTTCACCCCTCTGGGCCTCAGTATTCTCATCTAAAAACAGGACTGAACTGGACAATTTCTGAAAGCCTCTTCCATGTCTTAATCTATAAAAGGGAAAAATCCTTAGAGCCTATTATATTCTATGTAAAATCCATCAATTTAAGAAAATTGATCCTGACCCATATTACCAGACAAAGACCATAGGCTCAAGTGAAAGGATGATGGAAAGAAATCAACAAAAAATAATGGAGATGCAAATTTAAACAAAATGGAAAAAATGTAATGGTCTTTCAAACTAAAAAAGAAATTTAAATAAAAGTCAACATGAGGAAGGGAAGAGAGCATTCCATAAGAACTCTAATATCACAGAATTCTTGTGGGAAAAAAATAATCTTATTGCTCAGCAGGGAAATCCAATCTCTCCATGAAGCCCAAAGCAACAGAGAAGCACCGAAAGACAAAATGATGATCCTATTAAGACCCTTGTCTTCCAACAACAGATAACAATGTAGAAACTTTCAATAAAAAAAAACAAAACTGCAGTCAAAAAGCACAATGAAACTAAGGCAGTAATTGAAGACAAATGCATTGCAGCATCACCAATCCTAGGTTCCATTTGACATTCCCCACGGAATTCTCTCTCTCTTTCACTCCTACTCTCCTGACACTAAGCATAAAATGACAGAATCACACAATCTTGAGTTGATTTGAACAGCTATCTAGTTCAATCCAAACACCAAAGGCCTCTCCACTATAACAAATGTAGCCAGTGGTCATCCAACTCCTCTGTGAAGACCTCTAAGGAAAAGAAACCCCCCCCACCTCTTGAGGCAGCCCATTCCACTCTGAAAGGCTGACTGCTGGAAAGGTTTTCCTGACTGTGAGGAAGGACTGGTTGGTAGGGAGTTTTCTCCCATTTTCCACGAGCTTTCAAACATCACTGACAGCTCAGCAGTCACACTGGCCACTTGTTTCAAGATGTGCAGGTGAAGCTAATTCACTTGGGCAAGGTGTCTTGAATTCATCAAGATGGGCTAATTACATTCTTACCATTTCCTCACTTATCTTGGACATCAACTTGTCGTTAAACATTTGTTTCAACGTCTTTCTTCTTTACAGAAAAAACAGAAATAAGCCTAGTGCAGTGTACCCTATAGGTACATATTGTTAATGTATTTTTTGCTTAATGGGAAGATCTTTCACATACATCAACAGGCCCATGTTACCTGCTTAAGTCACATGAACCCGGGTCACAAGGGTTGTGACACCCTCTTCTGACCCTGAAGAAGCATGTGTACACTCTGAGGTTAGCATTTTGCTTTGGGGCTCACTCACGGAAAGAGTGTTTGTGTGATGTAGGCAGATGAGACTCTGGGTAGCTGTTAAGGAGCCCCCCGGCTTTGAAAAACCCAGATGTTGGTGCTTCTCTCTGTGGCTACTATGTATGTAGTGCTTTTGGTCAGACAGTTGGAAGCCCTGGGTCACACAGCTAGTAAGTGTTAAGTGTCTGAGGCCAAATTTGAACTCAGATCTTGCTGACTCCAGGGCTGGTGACTTATCTACTGTGCCACCTACCTGCCTACCACATTTGATTCTTACCATTATCTGAAATTGAGACACAGGGAAGTTAAGTGATTTACTCCAGGTTGCAGGGGTAGTAAGCATCAAAGCATAATCTGAATCCAGGTCCTTTCTTTGTACCACACCATGATACCTCTGCTAAAACTGATCTTTCTCTACCATGGAGTCAATTAAATGGGGTGCAATCTCGAGCTGATGTCTCCTTCCTGTAGGGACCAGACACCTCCCATCCTTCCTCCCTACTCCTCCTCTCCCCCAAGGCCATCTAGTTGAAAAACTTGAAAATCCTCCTTCTTATGACGTGTGCCCTCGACTAGCCTGCCTTCTCCTCTCTGGGCCTCTGCGTCCTCATCTGTAAAAATGAGAAAGTGGAACGAGATATTGCCGGCCCCTTCCATTCTAAACCCTCTGCCCTCCTTGTCAAGTCCAATTATGTTTTATCTCTTCTCACTCTTCCTGATCTACCTGCTGAATGGGAGGGACGCTCTGAACCTATTGTTACTTCTTAAAACCCTCCAGCTGTCCCTTCCTTTCCTTGACAAAGCCCTTTTTATGTTTGGAGGGTTTCCCCACTTCTAGGACTGCTACTGTTTTGTCTTCTGGAACTCCTCCCATCCTCCTGCACCATCTTCTGAGGGTCTGTCCTTTATTCCCTCTCTATCTGCATGGCCTTAATGATTACCTTTACTCAAACTGACTCCTGAATCACCAGTTCTGCACTCTTACCTCAAATTTCAGTTCTACATATTCGGTGGTGTACAAGACTTTCTCTGCTTGGATGTCCTGCTCAAACTTAATTATGTCCAAGTAGCCTCATTTTTGCCCCTCTGCACATGTCTCTAAATAGGTTTCCCTGTAATTAGTACCAATTTTTCCCCAGTCCAAGACAAAAAACCCTTATCTTTGCCTCTTCCCGGAATCTCCTTTATCCCCTGAATGAATATTGTCCATCGCCAAATTCTGTCATTCCTGACCCCCTTAACACATCTCAGATTGCTAGGTGTTGCAGTGGATAGGGTACCAGGTCTGGTGTTAGGAAGACTTGAATTCAGATCTGGCCCCACATACTAGCTGTGTGATCCTAGGAAAGTCACTTCACCTGTTTGCCTCAGTTTTCCTCATCTGTAAAATGAGGGTTTTAATTTACTTTAGATAAAATAAATTTGTTATTATTTAAAATAGCAGCTCAGATTCAATCTAGCTCAGCTCAGACTAATCTAGCCCACTGGCATTAGCGTCACAAATGCTTGGGGACTCCCTGAGTCTACCCAATATGGGGAATCTTTAATAAACTTTGTTTTTCTTTGGCTAAGAAAAAAAATAGCACCTACCTCCCAGAGTTGTGAGATAATAATTTTAAAGCAATGAGAATAGTGGCTATCACGTAAATATAAGAACACATAAATGTTAGCCATTATCATTATTATTAATCTCCTTACTTACTATCCACACATAAAAGCTATACTCATCCAATATGCCTTTATGTCCTAGCTTATGCTGTTCCTTCTTCCCTCGATTTCTTGGGATCTTAAACCCATATTCCCTGCAAAACAGCTCCTCTCTCTAACTTTTCCTATTACTGTTAATGGCACCACTGATTTCCCCAGTCATCCAGGATCCAGACTTTGGAGTCATCTTTGACTGTCCTTTTCCTCAACCCCGACATCCCGTCAGTCACAGAGCGAGCAATAATTCTTCCACCCTATCCCACTCCAGGCTCTCCTTTCTATTCTTACTGCTATTACTCTAGTTCAAAACCTAAAGAGAATCTCTTACTTGGAAGCCTCCCTGTCTCTAACCTCCACCCTTCAAATGTATTCTACAAGAAGTCACCTGGTTGTCTTCCTCAAACATTTACTTTTAGCATAAACAAAAAAGTCAAGGAGGCAGAAGTAAGTGTGGGTTGTGCCTGTCGAAGGACAGTAAATGGACTCAAAGTGAAAGATAACAAAGATCCCTAAAGCCTCTTTGAAACTCTAAAATTCTCTAATTAGATCTAAGTCTCCTCCTTAAAAACCTCCAATAGTTAAGTACTGCAGATAAACCCTAATCCTCTCAGGCTGGCATTCAAGGCCCTCTGTAATGTAGCCCCAAGGTATTCTTCCAGACTAATTTTCTACCACAAAACAACAGAGCCATTTACTGTGCCCTGAAGCATGTCTTTTTGCCTTCTTGCCCCCATTCTTTGCTTATGCTAGCCTCCCTACCCAGAAGGCTCTATCCTTCTGGAACTGGTACACATCCTTTAAGGTTCAGCTCAGATCCAAGCCCCATACTGATGAAAACATATTCATCAAAGAATGTAAGTACGCATCTTATTCTCTCAACTAAGCTGCCAAAGGGCAGAATCCATATTTATATAGACATAGATGTAATATACATACATATACACATATACACATATGCATACATGCATGCCTTGAACATAAGTCACTAAATAATTATTAAATGAATAAAGCAGAGAATTAGCGAAATACTATAAGCTAACCCAAGCATACCTTGCCTCATGCCCACATAAGTCTCCTAGTTAAACTATAGACCTTTCTCTCTACTTGCATTTCACAAATTCTCAATGATTCCCCTAGCTGCCAGTGGTGGTCCCCCAGCCTATTACCATGTTATTTATTTTTGTCTCTATTTATAAATGTAGTGTAGCAATGATAGAATGTAAGCTCCTTACGGGCAGGGACAATTTCATGTCTGTCTTTGTATCCCTAGCAAAGACTCTGCCTGGTTTACATAGCAGGTGCTTAATAAATTTTGTTGTTCAGTCATGTCTGACTCTTTGTGACCCCATTTGGGGATTTTTTGGCAAAAATACTTGGGTGGTTGTTGGGGGCGGGAAGGGATGGGAAAGCACTGCCGCTTAGCATGCCTGCACACACCCTTATAAGGTAACATTTGCTATACCGATTGTGATTGGCGAATGCGCCCTATAAATGGCTGTATTCCCCGGAAGTAGGGTAGAAGGGATGTGAGCTGCGCAAGAATAAACTCCTCTAGAAAGAACCTCGGGTGCTCTGTCTGGTTATTCCTCCGTGGTGGGACTGCGGAGGCCGGTGACGACCGAAGACTTACTGAGATGGGTAAGTAGAGAGGGCGGTGCGGGTGGATACCCGGGCAGGTGGTTTGCCATTTCTTTCTCCAGCTCATTTGACAGATAAGAAAAGTAAGGCAAATAGGGTTAAGGGACTTACCCAGGGTCACACAACTAGTACGTGTCTGAGGACAAATTTGAACTCAGGTCTTCCTGACTCCAGGCCTGGTGCGCTACTCACTGTGCAACCTAGCCCTTAACAGCTTAATAAATGCTTGTTGCCTAAATGACTCCTAAACTGGGAGCATGTCACTTCCCTTCCTCATTAAGTCCAAACCTCTTGGTCTGGTTTTCAAGGCCCTCCATTCAGTCAGGCAGATCCATTTATTCTCTGTTCACACAGACACTTATTGCTGCCCTCCTCCTGCCTAGAATGCCCTTCCTTTTCTTTTTTTGTTGTTTTGACTGATGATGTATTTATTTCCAGGCATAGCATTTGTTCAGTGATTTTCTCCACTGCTCTAAGTCCACAAATGCTGTGCATGACAGCGACTACAAGAAATACGTCTCCACAAGATTTCTGTGCTAATTCCAACTAACCACATCAGCAATTATAACACAGAACAAGTGGCCAGCTTACGGGACTTGGGGTCAAGTAAGAACTGGGTTCAAATGCTCTAACACTTCTTCACTACGTGACAATCTATGTACTACCAGCTTGCAACATATTCTGAAAGCAGCAACATGGTGAACCGGAAGAGCACTAGACCTGAGGTCAGAGAGACGTGGGTTCAAATCCTGACTCACATGCCAACCACCTGTGTGACCCTGGGGCAAGTCACTTCACTTGTCTGTATCTCTGTAAGATGGGGGCTTGGAGGCAACGAATCCCCTTTGGAGTTTGTAGTTTCCTTACTTAAGACTTACCATACTTCCACTGCACCTCTTCTGTGGCCTTCTTTAGCTCTTCCAAACCACAATGATGTTCCTTTCTCTACTCTCTCCTCTTGTGCTTATAGTCTGTCCCATACAATTTCACACTCAAATGGTCTCTAGTTGTTTCACATGGCTAAAGAATGAGAATTTTTTGCAGTGGTTATAGGATCGTAGAAGCTAAAGCTGCAAGGCCATTTATTTCAAGGGGGAAGGGTGGCCAACAGTGTTAAAAAGACTGAGGAAAATGAAGACTAAGTAGAAACAATTAAATTTTGCAACTAGTTCCCCGGAAAAAATGAAGACAAACATTGCTGAATTTTACAAACAGAAAGTCATTTAGGAAAGTGGTATGAGAGAGTTAGATTAAAAGGGGCACAGGATTGAGGACATGGTAAGGAAATGCAAGTAGACAGTACATATCCCTTTCTAAAGAAAAGTCTGGCAATAAGAGACAGAAATAAGATAGTATAGTTCAAAGACAGAATTGAAGGGAATTTGTTTAAAGATAGTGTAACCCTGAGCCTGTTAATGAGCAAAAATGAAATCAATAAAAATGAAGAGATTTTAAGATGCAAAAGAGGGAATAACCGATGGAGAATGGACAGATTAGCGTAAGGTAGGAATCTGTTACAGGAAAGACTGATAGATTTGGAACTAGAGGGCCTGGGTTCAAAACCTGGCTTTGTACTTTACACCTACATGACCCTGTACAAGTAACCTCCAGACTTCAGCTTCCTCATTTGTAAATGAGGATAATCCACCTCATGAGGGAGGTGGATTAGATAGTCTCTGCAGCCCATTCCAGCTCCGTATCTATGATGCTGGCTTTGGAAAGGATGAAAGAAGGGGGATACCATCTTTAGAGACAGGGAAAAAATAAAGGGAAAGATGAATGAGGAAATTCTAAAGTGGTGAGGAGGATATGGCCACAGAAATGCTTTGAGGTAGGCACATTTGCTAGGTGGTCTGAATCTTCAACAAGTCAGCTTTGGGACAGCTGTTGAGAAAAATGCAATGAAAAGTCAATGAGAGAAACCAACAAGGATTGCCGAACTGCAGGGAGAATCCAGTCAGACTGGGAGGGCAAACATATGTAGCCAGCACCAGGGGTTCGCATCAGAGTGAAGGAAGATGATGGGGATGACCATTCTACAAAGGTGGCTACAGCAATGTGGAGAAGAAGGTGACTAAAATTGAGGAGTTAGGGAAACTGTGAAGCTGGTCTTCCAGAGACTTCAAGAGTAAAACTGAAGTCACTGAGGATGCCGGAAAGAGACGGAAAAGAAAAATGAGTCAAAGAGTTGAAACCAATAAGGAAGGAAGGAAGTAGTGGAGAGGGTAGCAGACATGTTTGAATTCAAAAGAAAAACTGTTAAGTGATCTCCCTGGCTGGTATTTGTCATCCCTTATTTGTGTAGTGATTCCCAAACAGGTGGGCACCCCTTAGTGTCTTCTAGGTTTTGCCACCAGAAGATCTGCTATGATTATGTTTGCATACATGGATCCTTTTCCTCTTTCCTTCTCCTTTGCAGGTAATGGCCTAGCAGTAGTGTAAATGAGTCAGAGTGTGCACCTTTGCCTGGCTGTGCCTGTCTCTGGAATGCTCTCTCATCTCTACCTCTTGACTTTCCTGACTTCGATTCTCAGCTAAAAATCCCACTTCGCAAGAAAGTGCTTTCCCCTTAATTCTAATGTTCTCCCTCTCTTGATTAGTTCTAATTTGTCCTTGTATGTATCTTGTTTGTACATAATAGTTTGCATGCTGTTTCTCCATTAGACTGTGAGAGATTCTTAGGAGCCCAGGCCTGCTTTTTTTTTCGGGGGAGGCAGCCCCTGTCTTTGCCTTTTTTTACATTGCCAGCACATAGCACAGTGCCTGGCATAAAGTAGGCACTTAGTAAGCGTTTCCTGATTGACTTCTGGGACGTAGTTCCAAATTACTTTCTAGAATGGCTGGACCAATTTAACATCTTTGCCAAAACAGTGCAGGAGTATGCCTCTTTTCCTGTAGTCCCTCCAACAACTGTCATTTCCATTTTTTGGTCATTTTTTTACAATCTGATGAGTGTGAGGTTTAATTTCAGAAGTGTTTCAGTTGCATTTCTCTAATTATTAACGCCCCTCCCCCAGTTGTTGTCCCCATTTTTGTATTTGTGTTTTGTGTGTGTGTGTGCGTGTATATGTATGTATACACAAACACAATCCTTTTTCACACGTTGATTCTGTATTCTTGAATACGGAAGGGTCATGAAACCAACAAATAACTGATTTTTTCCCCAGCCTCACTCTCAAAAAACAATACCCCAGCGCCAGTCATGGTGGCACACAACTGTAGTATCTACCTCTTGGGCCAACGGTTCATTTGAACTCAGGAGTTCTGAGTGACAGTAGAAAAGTTGGCAGGGTGAATGCACTGTCTAGCACTTCTACGATAAGCCATGAGGAGCACAAGGCCACCAGAGGCTGCCTAAGCAGGGATGAAGGGGCCCAGGTCAGAAACAAAACAGGTTAAAGCCTTGGGCTCATCGGCAGTATGAATGGCCTCTGCACTTCCATCTGGGCAAGATAGGGGGACCCAGAATAAAAAAAAAAAAGGAATTATGTACCAAATGTAGAGTAATTACAACTTAACCCACAGGACAAAAAAGAGAGACCCAACAAGGTAAAATCCAGAATAGCACAGGCCAACAATCTTTAAAGTATTCATTCAGTAGCCCACTTTCACTAGCCTCCATGCTCTCAGCTGGGATGCACGTGCCTGGGGCTCATGATGGAATTCACTCCAACCACAGACTCTGCTAATATACCCCACCCCCTTATCCTGTACGAGTGGTGGACCCTGATTCTGATCAAGCACACTACACTGTAGGCTGAGAGGGTGGGAGGAGAGGATGCTGTCTTCTCCCTGGGTTGGTCCCTACAATAGGATTCTTAAGGCTACAGAGACTTCATCTAGAGCACTTTTCCTACTCTCCCCCAAACCCATAAAAAGTGGGAGAAATTGATTTGGCATAAGCAAAGAAAGAAAGGAGAGCCGAGGGGAGAGGGAAGAAATGGGGCTAGGGACCAGTGTGTTGCACCAGGCCCAAATGGAACTTAAAATCCAGCTGGTGTCAGTTCTATTCCCCAAGGGGCTACTTAGGACAAGGACAAGACCAGTGAACATCAGTGTAGGAAAAAGCCAAGGCAACTTTGCAGCCCAGCCTTGGGGACATATCCACTAGCAAATAGAAAAGAGTTAGAAAGTGAGTGACAGGAGAAAATAAGGAAATAATATTGAAATATCAAAGATTTCAAGAAGGAAAGCATTAAAAAATCAGATCACAAGCAGATAAATCAACAGAGAGGATCCCAAAACTGGAAGGATGGATGAGTACTACACATTTAAAGGGATTATTGCAAACCTCTCAATCAATATTACCAAGTGGACCAATGCCTAATGAAACACAGAATCTTGTGGAAACCAAAAAGAACACAGAACAAATTCCATAATCATTCAAAAAAAAAAAAGGAAAATGAAATCTGTAAGAGAAGAAATAGGAACCAGTATTCGTCAGAAGTTCTAGCTTTCAATGCAGAAATAAAAAATTTAAGGAGCAGATTAGAAAAAACTGACTGCAGTCTGTAAAGATTCTCTAAAGATATTTACCTAACAGCAACAGATTTGGAATACAAAAATACTAAAGAAGAGGGAAAAAAGCAACATCAAAACGATACATGATCTCTATATAAGCTAAAACAACTGACCCTACAGAAAGGAAGCACCAAGACAACCTGATGATCATGGGCTTCCCTGGAGAACATGACAAATCAAAAACCCTTAATACATAATGAAAATAATACAAGAGACTGCTCAGTTCTGTATTTAGGACTTCTGAATATAGAAAACAAAACACTCACCAAAAGTATCCACTTATTGCCTACAGGAAAAAAAAAAGCCTGTATTTCAAATTCCCAGACACAACTGTCAAATTTAACAATTCTGATGACAAATTCTGTGAGCAGGCGGGAAAAATACCCTCAAACATCATGAGAGTGTTATGCAACCACTAGAAACTGAAGAAGGAAATGCAACAGTAGTACAGTCCAAAAAGCAAAGGAGCTCAAGCTGCAACCCCCCCCCCCCCCAATAATACACACCTGAGTCTAAGTATCAATGAAAGCTATGGAAAATCTGCAAAAGAACCATTTGGGGATTTGTGGGAAGAAAAACAACCACCAACCATGAGCAAAGTATTGGCCTTGAATGAATGGGTAGAAAACATGTACACATATGGTTAAAAACACAGAGAGACTTATGCAAAGTGCAAATACAAAGTAACTGTGAAGAAGGCCCTAGAGACTGGGGAGACAAAGAAAAGACATCTATAGAAGGAAGAGCCTGAGCCGAGTCTCAAAGGAAACCAGAGATTCCAAGAATCCGAAGAAAGGAAGGAGAGAACTGCCACTTGCAGCTCAACTGGTACAAATCACAGAAAAGGGAGAAGGAACGTTACTGGCCAGGAGGGCTGGCCCAAGAACACATGGAGGGGAAGTGTGTATAGGAAGGTTGGAAAGGCAGAGCGAGGGCAGGTTGTCAAGCATTTTAAATGCCAGTGACATGGAAATGATACCAGGGAGAGAACCACACTGCACCCAAATCAACTGGCCTCATAAAATGTCAAATTAAACCGGGAACTGAACCAAATACATAGGAATACAAGTCATTCCCCAATTGAGAAGTGGTCAAAGGATATGAACAGACAGTTTT
>JAQQSZ010014040.1:0-11615 GCA_028646595.1 Phalanger gymnotis
TTTACATCTTTATATAGAATTACATTGTCTTATGTATGTTTTATATATATACATGTATATGTCAATCTTGAGAATAGTACAGCTACTATGACAATGGAAAGGGATACACATAGACTGTGAATGTCTGTATAAAATAACTGATATAAGGATAAAAACCATAATTAAGAGACGTAAAGGGAGGGTACTTAAGGTGTGTCTTAAAGGAAGACAAGGACTCTCAGGTTGGGAGGGAAAACATTTGAGTATTGAGGAGTATCCAGTGAAAAGGCATATGATGTGAGTATGCTCGAGGCCATTTTACTTCCTCTTTCCCAAACATTTCCCCCCCACAGACTCTCCTATCACCTTATAGCACATCCCCCATCATTTCCAGTTCCGGAATTGTGTGAACCATGATCAATTCAACTCTGCCACCATTTCCATTTGCAATTCCCATTAAGTTTCTCCAGACCCTCACTCCCCATGAGTATGGCGTCCCCCATTATAATGTAAAACTACTTGAGGTTAGGGGACTGGCTTTTTTTGCATCCTCAGGCTTAGCATGTAACAAGCTCTTAGTAAATCCTTTTCCATTTGCTGAACTCAGCTACTACTCATTCACTACTCCTCAGCTTTGGGGAGATCTTTTTCCTGGCTCTTCTACCAGTATGACCAATAAGTCACCTCCCGCTCGAAAACATTCAGGGAAGGATTAAAAGGAGTGGTGGCACCTGAGCTGAACCATGAAGGAATATAAACACAGAACAGATAGAGTTGAATAGAGAGTCAGTTATGCCAGACTAATCGTATTTACGTTTTGGACAAGATTATTAAGCTGGTAGATCATGTCAATGCTCTAAATACAGTTTTCCTAGATCTGACCAAAGTATTTTATGTCTTTGAAACTATTCCTAGAGAAAAGATGGAGTGATATGGGCAGGATGTTCTACAAAAGGAAGATGAGAAATTGTTTAAATAGCTCAACCTAAAGAATAGTCATTAATGGCTTGATTTCAATGTGGAATGGTGTCTCTAGTAGAATGTCTCAGAGATCTTTTTCTATTTAACACTTATGTAAATGATTTGGTTAAAACAGGTGGAATGCTTATAAGAAGGACAGCTAGCACACTAGATGACAGGATTCAAAAAGAACAAAATAAGCTAAAACACTGAGTCAAATAAAATTGGTTTAATGTAGATTCATTTAAAATATTATATTTGTAGTGAAATGCCTCCTTGCACAGGGGTGAGCAGCCCCCCTGCACAGGGGCACGCAGCGCCCCACCCCCTTGCACAGGGGCGCACAGCCCCAGCGGCGCTCCACTTACTGGAGCGCTGTAACCCCAGAGTGAACCCAATTTACTGAGCAACACTGATCAAACACCTAGCGTAAATCATTAGATCTTGCTCAAGATATGTTTGATCCCCGATGTGCTCCTTTTAACTGCAATATCATGCTTTCGTAATGGCTTGCTTGCACCTGCTCTAGGCTCAGGTATAAAAGGCTTCAGATCTTTGTGCTCAGGGCTGCTCTCTAGACTTTCAGTCTACGGGACAGTCGCTGGCCAGCTAATAAATGATGCTCAAAGATTTTTAATTTGGCTTGGTCTGTGTTTCTTGGTCCGTCCATTTCAGTATATAAAAAATCAACTTCTCAAGCACAAAATGGGAGAGGCATGGCTAGGTGATAGCCTTGCTGTGCTTGACCCTGGTTCAATGGCCTCAGGATACTTCATTCAGTTTTGTCATTCAGTTGTGTCTGACTCTTCATGACCTCATGTACCATAGCACACAAGGCCCTTCTATCCTTCTCTATCTCTCAAAGTCTGTCCAAGTGTATTGGCAATCAAAATGGGCTCTTAGCACTTAATTCAACCAAGTGCCCTTGAAGATTTTGGCCTTTGCTTCCTTCGATTAATTCTGTGTCTTTTATTGAGTCTTACTAGGTGCTAAGCCCCAGGCCCAAACCCCTATCTATTAGGTGCTATGCCTATGTGGGTGTGAATTGGTAACTAAGGTGGGGCTCCAGGTGGGGCCAATGAAGGGAGGTGCTAACTCCAGAGCTAATAGTAAAAGCTCTGTTCAAGTTCTGGTTGCTCAGATGACGTTTGATGATGGCTAAAGAGTGCCTAAAAAGGGAAGACAGAGCTATTTTCTTAGGGCTCTCACTCTTGGTGGAAAGCTGATGTAGAGACTCGGGCAGCTGTAGTCATGAGCCCTCCAGCTTGCCCGGATGTTGAGACTTGGTTAAACTGTGGTAACTATGAATTGGTATTTGAATCAGACAAGGTCTGTCTTTTGATGTTTGTAATTGTTTTGTATCTGCTCTGAAGTTCAGGGTGCTGGCTTTTCCCCCTGGACTGAGTGAATGATTTTTATATGATGGATTAAAGTAAGATTGCTAACCCCTTAATACTGCTTTCCTTAGTAAAGCAGATCAAAAGAACGTGGGTTTGCAGCATTCTGTGAGCTGGTTGTGGTTGGTTTTACGCCCCCCACAGCAGCTGCTAGCTGGATTGTTGAAACACCAAGTTCATGTTCGTTGTTCCCATGACATGATCTATTTCATCCTCTTCCACCACCTTTTCCTTTTACCTTCAATCTTTCCCAACATCACTGTCTTTTCCAATGAGTCCTGTTTTCTTGTTATATGGCCAAAGTATTTCAACTTCTGTTTCAATTTTTCACCTTCTAATGAATAGTCTGAATTAATTTAGGTATTGACTGATTTGATCTCTGTGCTGTCCAAGGGAGTCTCAAAGGTCTTCTCTAGCACCACATTCACAAGCAGCAATTCGGCAGCATTCACTTTCCTTATATCCACCTTATATCCACCTCTCATAGCCATTCATTGCTACTGGAAAAACGAAAGCTTTGACTATACAAGACCTTTGTTGGCAAGGTGATGTTTCTGCTTTTTATAAGGCTGAACAGAATTGCCATGGCTTTCCTTCCAAGAAATGTCTTTTAATTTCAGTCGCAATCTACAACCACCTTTGAACCTAAGAATATAAAATCTGGCAATGCTTCCATTTCTTCTCCCTCTATTTGCCAGGAAGTGATGGGACCAGTTGCTAAGATCTTAGGTTTTTCTTGTTTAGTTTCCAGGCACCTTTTATATTCTTCTCTTTCACCTGCATCAAGAGGCTTCTTTATTCTTCTTCATTTTCTGCCATCAGAGTAGTATCATCTGCATATCTGAGATTGTTGAAATTTCTCCTGGCAACCTTAATTAATTAATTTTGACTTGTATAGCTTAGCATTTCACATGATATAATCTGAATATAAGCTAAAGAAACAAGGTGACAATATACAACCTTGTTGTACTCCTTTCCCAATCTTAAATAAATCAGTTGTTTCATGTTTAGTTCTAACTGATGCTTCTGGGCCCACATACAGGCTCTTCAGGAGACAAGAAAGATGATCTGGTACTCTACCTCTTTGAGAACTTGCCATGTTTTGTGGTGATCCACACAGTCAAAGGCTTTAGTGTAGTCAGTGAAGCAGAAGTAGATGTTTTTCCAGAACTCCCTTGCTTTCTCCATAATCCTAAGAATGTTGGCAATTTGGTCTCTAGTTCCTCTACCTCTGTGAAAACCAGCCTGCTCCTCTGGTAATTCTCTGTTCACATATTGCTGAAACTTAGCTTGCAGAATGTTAAGCATAACTTTGCTCGTGTGTGAAATGAGCACGTGTTCAGTAAACTGACCTTTTCCAATCCAGTGGTCACTGTTGATTTTTTTAATTTATTTATTTCATTTGCTGTTGAATTTTTCAAATTTGCTAGCATATTGAGTGCATTCAGTTTTAGGAGTCACAATTTAGGAAAAGTGTTAATGAGCTAGAGAGTATCAAGAGAAATACAACCAATACAATTAAGGACCTCAGATTCATGCCATATGAGATTATGCTGTGGAGGTGAGTGGGGATAGGGAGAAATGGGGTGTGTGTGTAGATGGGGTTTGGGAGAACAATACAAAAAAGAAATGTTTAGCTTAGATAAGAGATTTAAGTGGAATATGAATGCTGACCTCATATAATTTAAGACCTGTTATGTGAAAGTAAGAATAGATTTGTTCTTCTTAGTCCTAGGGGGCAGAACCGAGAAAAATGGGCAGAAGTTGCCAATAAACAAAATTTAGGTGTAATTCAAATAATTCCTAATGAGGAGAGCTTTCCAAAAGTAGAATGGGCTGTCTGGTATTCCTCCTCAAGTTTGGATGCTTACATATTAGGTATTTTGCAGGGGTAGGTTCTTTTTAAGGTAGGAGTTTGAATTGAGGGCCACTGAAGTCCCATTCTAATTGCTCTGAAATTCCAGTTTGGTTGGAAAGAATAGCAAAGGGAAGCAATGTAAAATTAAGCTGTAAAAGTAGGATGGTACCAAGTGTGGATGGCCTTAAATACCAGGCTGAAAAGTTTGTTTTTGAGTCTAGAGGCTATAGGAAATCATTGAAGGTTTGTGAATAGAATTGCTGGACACCTGCAGGAGGGACATGTCCCTAGCTGCAACACTCCCCAGTGTACCTGAACCAGATTAAAATGTAATTGGGAAATATTTAACAACAACAACAACAACAAAAACAACCCACAATAAAACATAGATAACATTACATTTTAAAACTAAGTTGATATGCTGACACAGGGATCCTTATGTACAGACTGTTCCTATCTGGATTTAACACCAGTGATGCAAAGAAGGGACTGGAGAAAGCTGAGAGGAGAAGAAGGGAGATCTTTCTATTAAAACAATCTAAGCAAGTGGCAGTAAAGGCCTCAACTAGGGTAGTGGCAAAAAGCAGACAAATACAAGGTATTAAAGGAGTAGAACTGATATTATGTGCTAGCGATTGTATTTATGGGGAAGGGAAAGGAAGGAGAAATCATTGAAGTTGGTGAACTGAATAGTAACCAAAATAGAAGGAGGGAAATCTGGAGGAAGTGGGAAGAGGGAGTCTGAAAATATTGAGTTTCAATTCAAATGCTCAGAAACAAGCCCCTGAATAATGATTATACCGTGGAATCACTGCTACATTAGAATGAACTTTAAGTGGTAAAGCTAGTAGGATAACTACAGATTCAAAATTGTCTTAAAATGTTTCAGATAATTAAATATGACATAACTGTGTCCCATATTCTACAGAAGTAATTTATAATAAAGATAGAGTAAAAGGAAACATGAATTTTGGAAAAAGGGTAAGTCCTAAAGCAATGAAACATTATCAAGAAAAATACTGTTAAGAAAAGTTCACAAATGAACTTTTACAATTTCATCTTCCAGCTTTCAGTCCTGTGGACCAACGAGTGGCACAGCCACACACTGTCAAGAAGTCCCATATCCCATGACCAACTGTACATGTATATATGCCTATAGAAACGCCAACACACAAATGTAAATACATCAGCTGTTACAGGTAGCTACATTAAAATATTAGAATCAGTTGTCAGATTTGCCTTTGAGTATAGCATAGTAATAAAAGGTCCCTTAACTTGTACTTATATGTGAAAGTAAACCAGGATGATTACAGAGCTCCAATTCATGAGATTTCTGAATCAGTTTCAACTGAAGGAGAGAGAGCAAAGAAGTAAGTAGAGCATGAGAGCTGACAACCCATTATTTAGGAGTTGTCATGTAAAAGAGGAGATAGTATTTATACACACATGTATACAAACACATATACATATATATGTATATATATATATATGTATATATACATACGTATCCACACATATGGATATAGGCTAAGGGACCTTTCTTTATCTCTTATGTGATAAGTCAAATTAAAGGTAAATCTTACAACTAATTCTAACAGCTTAAGAAAACATTATTTTACTTCAGGCTGAAACATTGAAACTATTCCAAAATACTTCAAAGAAACTAAGCCACAAGCCCCATCTCTAACACTTAAGAGCTGTCTGTCCGCTAAATCCCCACTCTTGGTAATGGCTTATATTTTTGATCTGGTTCCAATCCAATACTTTGCCTTTATGGCTCTGGTCAAGGCAAACCCTTTCTTACACAGGCCAATACATATTTAAGTTAAAATATTATCTGCTTTACAGGAGTACTACTTATCTAATAGAATAAAAATGAGAAGTGTTAAACAATCTAGCCCAAAAAAAGAATTTAACCTCAGGCTACATTAACATAAGTACAGTGTCCCAAAGAAGCAATAATAAGCTCACTAAATTCTGCGCTGGTCCAATCACACCAGGAATATATCACTGTATAGTTCTAAGTGTCATATCTTAAGAGGGATACTGACAAACTAAAATGCACCCAGAGGAGGGTGACCAGGACATTAGGAGATATGGACATCCTATCACATGAAGAACAAGAAAAGAAATGGAGCATTTTATCCTGCAAAGCAAAAGATGTAAAAGGATGTGGTCCTTGAAGACAACTATCTGAAATAATTAAGTCCAAAAGGAACTTTTAAATATTACTCTGGAAGGAAGGATTAAGACTAATACCTATTGGTCATAGGGAGACAGATTGTGAGTCAGAAAAAGAAAAAAGAAATCTTTTTTTAACAAATGAGAGCTGTTAAAAATTAAATAGGCTGTGTTCTTTGGCAGTAGAGTCCCTGTGCTGCCAAGGATATCACAGAGAGTACTTTGTAAACTGGGTAGGAGGTTAGGATAAATGACCTCTATGGTCCCTTCTGACTCTAATATTACATGATTTTGATAAATGAGTGATTAGGCTCCTGCTAATACTTTCCATCTATCTGGTCACATCACACTTATGTTGAAAGCACACTTACTTTTTTGCCAGCACATAGGAGATTCTTACGGTTGCCCTGTAAGCAAGGAGGAAGCAAGCACATGCTTCTCTGGCAAGGCCTAGGTTAGTCCAAGATTATGGAAATGAGGGTGAGGGGGTATGTGTGAAAGCAACTGCTCATTAGTAAAGCAGTTGTGTAGTTAAAAAGATTATATGAAAACTGTTCAACAAAGGTATGTCAACTATCTAGCTTGAAATCTTGTCATCTGTCATTTCTAACAATAACAAAATAAGGCCTGTACAAGAATGCAGACATAGTTTCTTCTATTGACACTCAGCATTTTCTCATTTTACTTAAGAATAGGAAATAAAATATGTGAAATATCTTTACATTTTCTGACTTTCCCAAATCTTGAGGCAGACAGGCAATTTGGCACAGATTCACAGACCCAAGCTAACTCCAAAAATTAGAGAAATCGTATCATTAAAAAAAAAAGAATTAGGATCAAGATGGGGACTGGGCCTGTGATTTCATGGGTACAGGAAACATCCAAAAAGCAAGATTCCTCCTCCTACCAATGCACATCAGCACCTTCCACTGCAGTTTTCTAGTCTCCTAGAACAGGGCTTCTTAAACTTTTTCCACTTGAGACCGATTTTCTCCTTTCAGTACCTTTTGTTGGCATTGCTTGGCCTGAGGGCATTTGCAGTACAAAGGGGATGCTTTGTGTTCAGAATCAAGGCTGCAGTGAAGTTGCCCTATGCAATACAGGCACGTGCTGCTAGAAACTCCTTGGATTCATTACTTATTTAATTTTTAATTAAATTTTGGTCGTTGTACGTTCAGAAACACTTTTACTGCTGCCAAATGTTTCTGGACCCATAGTTTAAGAAGTGCTGTTCTAGAGTAGAGAAAGGGGGTGACTCCTCCAGGAACTCACAGCCAGGCTGTCAGAGGTAACACTAATTCCAGTCTTCCTGGAGATGAGGTCTACTCTCTATCTCCTATGGCACAGTGGCCTCTTGGCTAAGTAAAGAATAATGCTGCTAGTTCAAATGGGTATTGTGTATACCACATATGAGAACTGTATTTCAAATTTTTCAAGTCATATTTTTGAAATTTTTTACATTGGCATCTAGAACCTGTTTCTCTTACCACCTAAGTCATCTTCAGAATTCTTTTCAAGCATCACTACTTCCTTCTCTTCCTACTGTCTCCATTGTGAGGGTAGTCCCTGAAGGTCTTAGCTGAGGATTGCAGGAACTCTAAGAACTTGAATGGGAAAAAATCAAATATTTGTTTCAATATCATAAGTTTCCTTTGAATTTTACTTCATGCATCTAAAAGTATTATTCTGAGAAGGGTACATGGGATTCACCAAACTGCCAAAGGGGTACAAGGCAAAAAAAAAAGTTAAGAATCCTTATTCAAAAGCACGTAGTCCTTGTAGCCCTCTGGCTCTTTTCTCTTTACATTCTCTTCCTAGACAATCTTATCTACTCTCACTGATTCGACAATATCACAATTTGCAAAAATAACTGCCAAATTTACACATTTCCTGAATATCAATTTCAAGTTCTGAAGGTGTAGTAAATATCCTACCACCTCAAATTCGATAAATCAAGGCAAATTCTTCATCTTCCCGGCCCAATTAATAATCATTCAGAAAAATTCTTTACCAGGCCAGGTCTAAAAAAATCAGCTAGCAATACCTCTACTTACTAATTTGGGGTTTGCTTTCCATAGTAATTCAGATTTTACTAAAAAAAATTGAATATAATATAAAACGGAAAGCTGAGATTATTTCATTTTTGTCTACCTCAATGCCTAATATACAGTAGATGTTGAATATTTGCTAAAATAGCCTAACTGAATATATTCCTCTATGAGGATATTGTAGTATGATACTCTTTTGTATTAGTTTCATGAATAGCCAGTCATTAAACATTTATTAAGTGCCTACTATTTGCCAGGCACTGTGCTAAACTCTAGGGGACATTAAGAGAGGCAAGATAGTCACTGCCCTTGAAAAGCTCACAATCTAATAGAAAAGATAACAAGCAAACAAATACTTAGAAGCAAGCTATATATGGGATAAATGAAAATAATGAATAGGGGAAAGGATTAAAATTAAGAGATCTTCCTGCAAAAGGTAAGATTTTGGCTGGGACTTAGAAGCAAGGGAAGCCGGGAGGCAGAAATAAGGAGGAATGAAATTCCAGGCATTGGGAACAGCCAGAGAAAATGCCCAGACCTAAAAGATGGAGTAACATTAGTATGAAGAAGAAATAGCTCACTCCCTCCCCCCAAAAAGACTGGACAAGAGGCAGGACTGAACATTTCTTACAGGTCAGACAATATTTTTTTACAAATGCAAAGATTAAAATACTTAAAGACCCTGTCAAATTTAACTTGATTGCTACCTATAAGTATATGATGAAAAAAACTCTTTTCTACCCTGAATCTGCATCATCCTGGATCTTGGCCTAGGCAATTTCCTGGTACTGAAGGTCAGGAGGGAGAGATCAGTGACACCTGAATTCCCAATTAGTAGGATTTTTAGGCAAAAAGAAAAAAAAAAAGCTTTTTACAATTAAGTTTTTAGTTATCTAAGGCAAAACAGCCTGCACTTTGAGTGCCACCTGATCACCTAATGTTTCCTCTCAGCTATTCCAAAGAGAATACAGTGTAACACCATACTTAAAATCAATATTCATAAGATCTAGGATGACAATGATGGTTAGTTGCTTTGGCCAGAAACAAATATCCCTTGTTGGCCAACCTGGATATGGGTCTCCTGTAATTTAGCGAGGTTGGTCCACAGATGACAGAGTCCAATGCTGGGCCTATACTCAAAGCCTCTCCAGGCTGGTTAGGACCACTTCGAGCTTGCAGTCTGTGCATATAAATTTCAAGAACCAAGGGTCACTGTAACATCCCAGAGCTTTCAGTGCCAATCATCTGCTGCTGCTTTTAAAAAATTAACACATGTGATACCCAGGATGTTTCTCAAATTTAGCTGCCCCAAGTATGGAGATTCAGGTTAAAAAAGAATGGCTAAAAACCTCGTATCTATATACAAAAACGAATATACATGAGATCAATGTATTCACGAGAATCGATCTTTGAATTCATGAAAACCACAATGAGATATGACCCAAGTTTGTTTTAGAACTCACCTAAAATTCTTGTAAATATGCTTTGATAAAGAAGCTGAGGTGTAAATTCTGGCCAGGTAACCCTCATGATATCTGTGCATGAGGAAAAGAGCCTTATAACAAGTCGGTAAGAAACAAGAAATCAAAGAATTATTGACTGATTCGGTGATTTAAAGTTAGTACTTAACAAATGTTTCTAATTAGGTACAATCTATTAGCACCTTGGCACTTCTAAGACCTGTTGGCTCTGGAGTTAAAGGGCCTTAAGTTCAAATCCTTCCCTTGATGCTTTCTACCTATCTGATCTCCACTATTTATGGGGTGCTGAATATTGCTGGGGAAAGGAATGAAATTGTGCTGACTCATATAAATCTATGGGACATAATATCAATCGGGCTCTAGATTGCAGAAAGGCAATCCCTGACTCACTCCAGAGGCTACCCATCCCTCCTCAAGCTTTCAAGGGCATTACCTTCTGCATCACTTCAGGGAAGGACCTCCCCTCATACTTCACTGAAAAAACTAAAGCTTTTCACCAAGAATTCCTTCTTTCCTCCTTCTCACTTTACATCACTCAAACATGTTCCTCCACTATGTTCTCTTTCACCTCTGTCTCTCATGAAGATCTTACCTTCTCATGAAATCTTACCTTCTCCTCGCTAAAGCAAACCCCTCGACATGCATCCTTGATCTCATCCTATCTTCTCTCCTGCAGACTGTCCTATTTTCCTTGATCTTTCATTACTCTTCTATTTCTCCCTCCTTATCCACTGGTTATTTCCCTATTACCTACAAACATACTCATGTCTCCTCCATCTCTAAAAAACTCTCACTTGATCCTACCATTTCTGCTAGCTATCATCCTATATCTCTCTTTGCAACAATACTTGGGAAAACTGTCTACTCTCTTCACTTCTACTCCACTGACCTCTTCATTCAACTGAAACTGCTCCTTCCATAATTACAAATGACATCTTATTTGCCAAATCGACTAGCTTTTTCTCTATCCTTACCATTCTTGACCTCAGCAGCAATTGATACTGTTAAGCACTCTCTTCTCCTGGATAGTCTGTTCTAGGTTTTCATGACACTCTTCTCTCCTGCCTCCACTACCTGTCCGACCATTCCATATCAGTGTTCTTTGCCAATTCTTCACCCAGGCCACATCCCAGTTAACTGAGGTTGTCCTTGGCCCTCTTCTCTCCTCTTCATACATTCTATCTGATGGTGATCTCATTAGCTCCCATGAGCTATCACCTTTATGCAAATGATCCCCAGATCTCTATATCCCCAGGTCTGTCTCTCCAGTCCTCCAGGCTCACATCACAAATTGCCTTAGACACCTCAAACTCAACCTGTCTAAAACCAAACTCATTATCTTCCCCTCACCCCCAATCCTTACCTCTTCCAAGATTCCCTATTAACAAAGGCATCATCATACTACCAGTCACCCAGACTAGCAAGCTAAGTGTCATCCTTGATCCCTCTCTCACACACTTATTCCACATATCCAATACATTACCAGGTCTTTGTCATTTCTACCTTCACGACATCTCTCTAATACATTGTGGTTCTACTTACAGAACCATCGTCCTAAGGTACAGCAGCAGCCTTCTGGTTAATCTCCCTGCCTCGAGTCTCTCCCCATTCTACTTGATTCTCTACTAGGCTGCCAAGTCAACAAGCATTTATGAAGGCCTCACTACGTGCCAAGCACTGTGCTAAGAACTGGGGCATACAAAGAAAAGCA
>JAQQSZ010014041.1:0-11615 GCA_028646595.1 Phalanger gymnotis
TAGATGTCTCGATCTGTACTTGAGCCTAACACGTCTCTGCCAGCAGATGGACACAGGCTTCCCTGTGACTTCTCTGGAATCCTGGTTGGCCATTGTATTGATGAGGGTTCCTAAGCCTTGCGGCGTGTCCATGTTACAATGTTACAATGTGTTGTCCTTGGATGCGTTGTTCTCCTGGTTCTGTTCACTCCACTTTGCATCATGTCTTCCCAGGTTCCTCTGAAACCGTCCCTCTTATTATGTCATTTGATCCTCACAACAACCCTGGAAGGCAGATACTATTACTCTCCCCATTTTACAGATGAAGAAACTGAGGCAAACAAAGAGGAAGTAACTTGCCTAAGGTCACATACCTAGTAAATGTGTCACTGGATTTGAACTCAGGTCTTCTTGACTCCAGGCCCAGGGCTCGATCCACCTGGACGATCTCTTTGCTGTGTAATAGGGATACTGTATTATAGGGGCAGCTAGGAGGTGGCACGTTCCTGAATTCGAATCCTACCTCAGACACTTACAAGCTGTGTGACCCTGACCAAGTCACTTAACCCTGCTTGCTTCAGTTTCCTCATCTGTAAAATGAACTGGAGAAGCAAATGGCAAACCATTCCAGTATCTTTGTCAAGAAAACCCCAAATGGGGCCATGGAGAGAAAACCAAAATGATGACAAGTACTGCCATTGATTTATGTGCAACCCCCTCATTTTACAGATGAGGAAATTCAGCTGCAGGAAAGTGAAGTGACTTGTCCAGAATCACACAGATAGGAGATTACAGGAGCAGGACTTGAACTCAAGTTTTCTGTCCCCAAAGCTGCTCCAGTTGTGAGTTCATAGAAAATATGAAACAAACTTTTTCTTCCTCTTCATTTAAAAACTTGTCCCAAATTGAGGGGCAGCTTCAGAGTCACTTCTGATGCGTCCTGGCTACGTGACCTTGGACAAGTCATTCGCCTTCTCTGTTTCCCCAGCTAGGTCTTTAGCCGTGAGCCGCGTCCCTGGTTCAGCTCTGTCTAGGTGAGTTCTGATGAAATCCCGGTCCCGACTTCTTAAAATTCCTCAACCTCCTGTTATCTTTGAGCATCCAAGTCCTTGGAAGAGCTGACGGGGAAGGACCTGGGGGGCAGGGACGCTCTTGCCCTTGGATCCCCCCATCAAGCCCAGGGCCTGGTGCAGTTAAGAAAGGCTTGGAAGCGGAACTGAATAGAGAGCCTTCCTGGAGGATGAGCAAGCTCCTGAGGCTGGCATGGACACAAGAGGATGTGGGGAAGAGGAGCACGTCATGAGCCAAGAAGAAGGCGCCTGGGGGAGGACGTTGGGGGCCCAGAATCTGTGACCAGAGCGATGAGCTGACTTGGAGCTCCGTCAGATAATCCATGAGGTGCAGAGCCCTAAGGGATTCAGTCTAGGGAGAGCAATCGAGGTGGGAGGGCAGATCCTGCGCCCTGGGAAAGGTGAAGAATATCTGAGAGGGCAAAGCACCTCCCCCAGGCTTGGGGCTCCTCCTTGGGCACCCCAATGCCAGACCAAAGACCCCTGCCTCCCCTTCCACCCAGCACATGGTGCTCACAACCTCGCTAAAGACCAGAGACAAAGGCCCCTCCTGCCCACACCCCACCTCTTCAAGTCCTGAGACTCTGTGACTCTTCCCTATTCCTCCCCCTAAGACAAGCAGACTCCTGGGCCAGGCATGTTTCTGTTTGGTTTAAGGGGGGAGCTGGAGCCTCCTCAGGTTCCGGCAGGCCTGCACAGTAGCATTCCTGGGTGGTGACAGAGGTCTCTCAGCTGCGGGGAGATGCCGCTGCCCTGATGCTTTGGGAGCATAAATGAGTCTCATTGTGTAGTCTGACAGAGGCGGGACCATCCCCTAAACCAGAGTGGGACAGCACTCCCCACCCCCATAGGCTGGCAGCCTGGCAAGAGTCTGCCTGGATGCTCTCCTGGCCACATGAGGCGTTGGGAAAGAGATGGAGAGACCCCCTTGGGCAGCCTTCCCTCCTTCCATCTCAGATCGAATGAGATCATAGTTGTAAACCACTTAGCAAGTTCCAGGCACATAGTAGGTGCTGTAGAAATGCCATCTCCTTAGTCCCCTCTGCTCCTCTGCCTGGAGGGTGGGGCTGAAGGCGGGGCTCAGCATAGGCTGCTCCCCATCTGATCCCAGCTCCCCTGCAATCCTCCATCACGCCCCTGAATTGGGTACCTTCTGCCCCTCCCCTTTTCAGCTTCTTTGTGGGGGTTGTCCTTGCTCTGGCCACTTATTGTACCCCTCAGTGCTTCAGCTTCCTCATCTGTGAAATGAGGGTGACAAGCAGTCTAAGCCCACAAACGGCAGAGGTGCCAACCTGCATTGGTGGAGAGTGTTTTCTCACCCAGGAGTTCCATGCCCCAATGCAATCCTGGGCCTGGTCCTGATCCCTCTTCCTGACACTTACCTCACAAGGTGGACCTGAGGATCAGCTGAGATCATAGAACCTCACAAGCCTCTGTCCAAGTGCTGGAGAAATGACAAATCATTTCTTGTTGTCACCACTGAGTTCTCTGGCCTTGGCTCTCGGGTGACTCAGAAGCCAGGCCAGGCTCTGCAGAACCTCCCAACCCCTGGCCAGGGAATGTAGCCCCAGGCAAGCAGGGAAAGGTGCTGAGGAGAACCCACTGGCCTCAAGCATCAGGGGGATGCTCTCCAGGCAGCTTTGGTGTGTGAGAATGAAGGAAATGGATGAATTAAAAGCTGTTAATTTATTAAGTGTTTACTATATTCTAACTTCTAGAGATGCCCATAGCTGGGCAGGAAGTCAACAGCAGAGGGTGATGAGGGCGGCAGCCATTTTAGGGACAGAGGGTGGATGGCCTGAATGTATTAAGGCATAGACAAAGGCAGGAAAATTCTGAGAGAAGGAAGAGCCCAATCTGGTAGAAATAGAAAGTGTGTGGTGTGTGTGGCAAGGGCTAAGAGGAGACTAGAAGGCCAGGTCCTCTCAGACGGCCTCACAGAGGGCCCCCCGGAGTCATGACAAACTGGCTCTAAGCTGAAGGACCCCACAGAATCCCAGGCCCCTAGGGCGCGCCAGAAGGGACCTAGCATCCACCAACCTCTCTGATGAGGGGATGCTCTGAGGGAGCCAACGGTGATCTGGTAGAGGGTACAGGCATGGATAAAGGTGCGGCATCAAGGCAAAAGAACATCGAGCAGCCTTGAAAGGGGGCGGGGTGGGGTGTGGGTAGTAACAACAAAACTCAACTTTCACCTCCATAGTTTTCCCCAGGAAGAGGAAGAGAGAGGCCAGTTCCTGGCTGGAAACTTCTGGAAAAAGAACAACAGCCTTTGAGCCTAGAGAGGAAATCTGCTGGGCAGGAAGCTGGGACTCCCTCCTGGCCCAAAGAAGCCCACACACATCCACATCCATACACACTATGCACACACATATACACATACACTTGGTTACACATACAGATACACAGAGACATACATACATGCGCGCGCGCACGCACACACACACACACACACACACACACACACACACACACACACACCCCTACATTTCTCTCCCGAGAGAAGCCCATTTGCCCCTGGCTTGAGCTGTGGGTCAGGGGTGTAGAAGATAAGGCTGGGCTTTGGCTGACAGTGAGTCTCAAGCGCGTCGCAGCCCTGGCCAAGCAGCCAGGACAGTGACTCACAAGCACATCCATTCCTGGGCAAAATATTTTCTCTTTGGGAGCAGCTCTGAGTCACGCACGGTGCACCTCCCTCGGCCCTTTCCCCCATGCTCCCCACCCCAAGGATCGACACACCCTCTGGGATCCTAGCCTCTGCCCCTCCTCCTGCCCAGAGACCCTGGCCCGGCCCTGCCCCAGGACCCTCTGACAGGAGAGGCACTAGAGCCTGACCCCTTCATATTCCATAAGAGTCGGCACAAAGATAAAGTTGGTTAGGAAATCAGCATTCCCACAGGAGCTACCAAGCTTGGGAGTAGGAGCTGTTTCCAAGGCTCCTGTCCAGACAAGAGAGGCCTGGCCATTCCTTTACTCTCCTCCCTTCTCTCCCACTGGCTCCCGGCACGCCCCTCCCCCAATTGGGCCAACCCCCAGAGCATGGATGAGTGGGCAGATCTCAGGAGTATGGGGCTAGCTCCCAGCCTAGCAGGGAGCAGGGGAAGGAATCCTGGGACAGGGGCCTGTGGGGATGGATCGCCCCTCCCCAAGGACCCACCTCCCTTTCCTTTTCCAGCCTACATGCTCACACTCTCCCTTGTGATTCATCAGTCAGGTGGCCTTAGACCTGTCCTCACAAGCCCTGGGCAGTTTACCTGTTCACCGTTTTAGGGGACCCTCCCAGCTTCCTCCCATCAGGGCTTGGCTTCGGGAAGAATCCTCAGCACTGACATCCCTACTGGCTAACCTCTGAAATCCAGCAGAGAAGTTGCTTTCTTGAAGGTCCCTCCCCACTCAATTGAGCCACAAGCATTTATCAAGTGATTGCTGTAGACCAGGCCCCAACTGGAAAGTCCAGTGGCTCCTTCTCTGTCTTCATGATCCTCTGACCTCGTGTCTTTGCAGCATTCCAACTCCTCCCTCTGCCCTGAATCCTCTCCTCCCTCGTCCTCCCTGAACCGTGCTTTCTCCCTTTGCTCCCTTTCTGTCTCTCTATTTTCTCTGGTCAATGCCTCCCATCGCCCAACCTCAACGATGCCTTCTATATAGAAGGCTCCAGAACCTACCATTCCACCTGCAAGCTCTCCCCTGGGCTCCCCAAGCTGGCTGGGCATCCCTACCCCCTGTCCACCCAGCCAGACCTTCACCTCTCAACCGGTCTGCCTCACAAATGTCCCTGCAAGGGAACAGAATCCACTGTCTTGAAGCTCCAGCATTGGGGTGGAATGCCAAACAGCTAAACTCTGCTCTGAGTCCCTCGGCTTGAACATCACTAGCTACTATATCTGTGGGCCCCAGACCACCAGGTGAGACGATGCTTCACAATCCAGCTAGCCAGCCCATGACCTCCATTACCATCCACCGGTTCAGGTCTATTGCCCACGGCCTTGATAATCACTCCTATTTGCCAGGGATGGCAGAATTGGGGGTGGGGGATATGTGTACCTGAGGCTGGTCTGGGCATACCCAAATTGGGTAACATGGCAGCATCTTGGTCCTTGGCGTGGGGGTGGGGCAGGGGGTCCTTTGATTGGCTGCTGTGTCTCTAAGCCCAAACCAACCATTTTGGGCTGCATTCTTTTCCAAAACCTTTCTTCTGCTTTGCTCTTTTTGGCCCCTCTTATCTGCTGTGCCCAGCGTGGATGCCATGAACTGAACCCAGGAGAAGGGAAGGATGCTCCTTCCCCTGCTCCCTCTCTTTTGTCAACCCTCCCTGTCTGAGAAATGGGGCCTGGGGATGATTGTTTCTGTTCTGTTGTTGGACCTCCATTTCAGGCACCAATCCCATAGGATAGCAAGATGGAGCCATGGCGACCTTGAGCCAGGATCATAGGCAGAGCGGTGTGTGCAGCCAGCCAGCCAGCCAGCCTGGCATGGAAGCCCTGAGAAGCCAGAATGGCTGCCCCTGACGCCAGCAGGGTTTTGGACTTGGAACCAGGACTGCGCCCCTAATCGCTGCCCCTCCCCAGGGCCGGAGATGTAAGGGTGGAGGAGGAGGATGCCTCCCATACTTGGGGGGGGGATGTGTTTGTGTATTTGTGATGACACCTTTGGAAGTAAATATCTCTGTGTAAAAGCTATAAAGACAAAGCAAAGGTGTGTCAGCAGATTGTCCCATAGGTCAGCATCCCAGAGACCTTCCTGACGGTCCTTTACTCCCATATGTGAGTTGTAGAATTTAGGCTTGCTCAGGGCAGGTGCTGTCTCATTTTTGTACTCGTATCCCTAGAGCTTAGCACAGTGCCTGGCACACAGAAGGTGCTTAATGAATGCCTTTTTATTCATTCATTACTTCATTCATCCATTCATTTTTTCATGCTCAAAACTGAACTCAACACCTTCACCCTCCTTCCTCTCTGCTCCCACTTCCTCCTGATTTTCCTATTTCTGGCAACAGCACCACCTTTGTCACTCCTTTTCCCCTCCCCTAGAAACCTAGGGCTCAGAGAATGATGGAGTCTGCCTTGAGAGGGGCCTCAGAGAGCATCTCCTGCAGCCCAGAGGAAGCTTGCAGCCCAGAGGAGGTGCATGGCCCCAGAGAGCATCCCCCCAGGCCTCTTCTTCCTCCTTGCTGCTGTCCACACCCCTTTCTTCACCTCTTCCAGTGTGTGACCTTGGGCATGTCACTTCACCACTTCCCTGGGCTTCAGTTCCTCAATCCCAAGATGGGAGAGATGGACTCAGTGACTTCCAAGGTCATTTGAGCTAATAACCCTGTGACCTTGTCACTTCCTCGTTCAGACCCTCACGACCTTTTGCCCAGACCATTGGAATTGTCTTTTCATTGGTGGCCCTGACTCTTACCTCTCACCACTTCAGTCCGTACTCCACACGGTTGATTTTCCCAGAGCATGGATTTGACCATTCTTCTCCTCAACAAACTCGAATACCTCCCAGTTGCCTCTAGAATGAAAACATAATTTCCATCTTGACACCATGTGCACTCTCGAAGCCCTCTCTACTAATGATCCCAGAAGCCTTCAAATAATCACAGCTTTCGTGGATGGTTGAATCCTAGGAAAGCACCTGACACTCTCTACTCACCTTGACGTGGAGTCGGATTCCAGGACGGGGTGACATCATTTTAAGCCTGGAGGGGATAGATGAAAAGGTCTAACAGGAAGCCAAGTAGGGAGACAGCAGAGAACACATAGCCGCCTTTGATGGATCTGGGTCACTGGCCCAGGTGAAGGTCCCAAGGGAGCAGGGCATGTGCCTGCAGAGCCAATGTGCGTGACGCTTCAGAGCTCATGAAAACGTAAGTGCCGCTGTATGGCGAGACACACGCTGCTCGGACTTCCCAAAAAGGGAAGAGAACAGTCTACGCAGTGCGGGCCCGAGCGCTCGGCTTCGCTCCCTGGGATGGATCTTTAAAGAGATCTGGGGCAGACCACGGAGAGGGAAGCGGTGATTCCAAGGCGTTGTCATGCTTTCGTCACAAATGGCTCGTGCCAGACCACCCTTGTTTTCTTAGCCAGCGGGTTGACTCGCCTGGCAGGACAAATCTGCTCCCTCTTCGACATATTGAGAGGTGGCGATCGTGTCTAGTCCCCGCTCTCCACCAACATGCACCATTTTTTCTTCTTCATAATAAATACTCCCAGTTTCCCCAGCTGATCTCCATATGATATTTAGTCAAAAAGCACATATTGAGTGCCTACTGTGTGCCCAGCAGGAGCTCCCCTTCTAACGAAGTCGACAACATGCAAACAACTATGTACGAGCAGAATCTAGACTGAACACACTGGAGATCTTCTATAGAAGGAAGGCAGAGAATCAAGGGGGCCTAGGGAAGGCGTCCTAGAAAGTAAGGGAGATGCTATCTGTGACTTGAAGGAGGCCAGGAGGCAGAGATGAGGAAGGGGAGCTGTCCGGGCACATGAGGAGCGGCCAGAGAGAGTGCCCAGAGTTGGGGGATGGAGCATCTTGTTCAAAGAATCATACAGAGCCAGTGTCACTGCATTCCAGAGTACATGGGTGCAGAGGGTTAGTCTTTCTTCCTATATATCAGGGCCATGACTCAGTACAGGGAATAAAAAAGAAACTGAAGATTAAAGCACATACATACGCATACACACATACATGCATGCATACAGACATACATATACATACACACATACATGCATACATACACATACATAGATACATATGTACGTACATACGGACCTGCAGCTGGGTGGTGCAGTGCACAAAGCACTGGCCCTGCCATCGGGAAGACCTGAGTTCAGATCTTGCCTCAGACACTTGCTGCGTGAACAGTCTCCTGTAGGCAGGGTGATGCTCGTGATAAGCACAGATGGGAGGCTGATAAGGAAGGCTCAGCCAGGCAGGAGGGGAATAAGGAGAGAGCAGTGTCATGAAAACCCAGAGAGGAGCCAGAAGCCAACCGAGTCCAATGGAGCAGAGAAGCTGAGAACGATGAGGAAAGAGGTAAGGAGCAGCCCGTTGGAGACAAAGAGGTCATAGGTAACCTTGGAGAGAGCACGGTCTGGGGAACGATGAAGCCGAAGGTCAGAGTGCAAGGGGCTGAGGACGGATGACTCTCTGAGACAGCAGAGAGACAGGCATATGTTGGCAAATGCAGGTAACTGAAAAAAATGGACTGCAGTTCAGCAGCAATTAGTTCAAATTAGTTCAAACGAATCCTGTTATTCAAATCTGGACGATTTGAAGTTGCATTTCTATATAAAATGCAGTAATTGGTTCTATCTCGATGCACCTTTGCAATACAAATTTTAAAATAAGTTTGATCTGTTTATTAAAGTAACATAAAGAATAAGAAAAGTGGGTTTCTGATCCAAGTTTATGACAAAGTAATAGAGTAGTTATAGAAAGCAAAATTGGAAAAATGGGAAATGCCGGGACATCCCAACTAAAGAAGTCTATGCTGACAAGGTGAAAATCGCTGTTGTCGTTCAAAATCTCCTAGAAGTCCCAGCTGAGCCACCTTCCTTCCCTTTAAATCTTCACACGCTCCCCTCCCCCCCAAACAGATCCTGGTTTTAATTACTTTGCCCATGTTTCCGCTGCTGTGATGAAGCCGCTACTTTCTGCACTGTCAATGTTTCTATCTGAAGTGTTCTTCCTTCTGGCCGTTTTCCTAAGGGTTCTTTTTAACAGAAAATTAACACACCCGTTGGCACCATGGTACTAATAGCAGCACATCACAGCCATGCGCAATGACGAAGGCATGTGCGACTGACAACGTAGAAGCATCGAGTGGGACCTGGGATCATGTTATAATTCATGCTAAATTGAATTTTGAGTGATTTGAACTTGCATTAATCACAACCTAGCTGTATGTGAAATGAAATCCTTTTTATTTTTTTTATAATGCTACTATAAATTTTTTTTATGTTATCTTTCCAATGGTGTTACTTCTCCACTTGAAGACTTTCTCTAGCCCCTTTCCCAGGGCCCTCTGCTGCATCTCTGCAAGGCACTTCCCTCAGCTTGGCACCTGAAGCCCTCCACCCTCTGCTTCCAGCCCGCGTCCTCCACTTCAGGCAGATAGGCCTGGTCATAATTATCATGGTCCACCTGTGCCAGAGTCATTGCTCATGTCTTGCCCCTCCCCCTCTCTCCTACCTCTCTCACCCCACTTTCCTAAGTCCTAACCACCCCCCTTTCAAGGTCACCTCCGATTTTTTCTCCTTCACAGAATGCATATTTCAGAGCTAGAAGAGACCTCAGCAGCCAGCTGGTTATACACAAGTCTTTCCAAGAAGCCACTCCACAGTCTACAGCAGTGATAAGTGGTCTTGCAACCTGGGTTTGAAACCCTCTGAGAAGGGGCCCCTGCCACATCCAGAGGCAGACACTTTGACATGGCTCTGATGGTATTGAGGCAGCCAGGTGGTCTGATGGGTAATGTACTGGGCCTGGAGTCAGGAAAACTTGAGTTCAAATCTGGTCTCAGATTTGAGGCTGTGTTGCTTCAGACAAGTCACTTAACTTCTGTCTGCCTGGGTTTCCTCAACTGCAAAAGGGGTGTAATGACAGCACCCACCACCCAGTGTTGTTGTGAGGAGGAAATGAGATAACAATTGTAAAGTCCCTAAAAAATAACAAAATTCATCTGGAAGAACAAAAAGTCAAGAATATAAAGGAAATTATTGGGGAAAATGTGAAGGCGGCCTGGCCTTCTATTACAAAGTCTAGTCTTCAAAACAGTCTGATGCTGCCTAAGATATAGGGTGGGGGAATCAGCAGAATAGGTCAGGCACACAGTAGCCAGTGATGACAGTAATCTAATGTTTGATAAACCCAAAAAGCCCAGCTTCTGGGAAGAAAAACTCACTGTTTTCTGGAAAACTGGAAAACAGTACAGTAGAAACTAGGTACAGACCAACATCTTCCACCACATACTAAGATAAGGTCAAAATGTGTACATGATTTAGACATAAAAGGTGATACCATAAGCAAATTAGGAGAGCAAGGAATCTGTCAGATTATAGAGAAGGGAAGAATTTTGGACAAAGCAAGAGGAGAACCTTGCAAAATGTAAATGGATAATTTTGATTGGATTAAATTAAAAAGATTGGCACAAACAAAGCCAACGTAACCAAGATTAGAAGGAAAACAGAAAGCTGGGAAAATTTTTACAGCAATTGGCTCTGATAAAGGCCTCATTTCTCAAATATATAGAAAATTGAGTCAAATTTATAAGACTATAAGTCATAGCCCAATTGACAAATGGTCAAAGGATATGAACAGGCAGATTTTAGATGAAGAAATTAAAGCTATCTATAGTCACATAAAATGCTCTAAATCATTATTTATTAGAGAAATGGAGATTAAAACAACTCCCAAAGAAATTCCCTTTAAAAAGGGAAAATGACCTATTTCTACAAAAATATTTGTAGCAGCTCTTTTTGTAATGGCAAAGAATTGTATATTGAGGGGATGTCCATCAACTGGAGAAAGGCTGAACAAGTTATGGTATATGATTATAATGGAACACTATTGTACTATAAGAAATGAGCAGGTGGATTTCAGAAAAATCTGGAAAGACTTACATGAACTGATGCAAAGTGAAGTGAGCAGAACCAGGAGAACATTGTACACAGTAACAGCAGCATTGTATGATGATGTGAATGACTTAGCTCTTCTCAGCAATACAATGATCCAAGACAATTTCAAAGGACTCATGAGAAAAAATGCTATCTCCAGAGAAAGGACTGATGGAGTCCGAATGCAGGTCAAAGCTACTACTTTTATTTTTCTTAATTTTCGAGGGCCTTTTTTTTGGTCTGTGTCTCCTTTTGCAACATGACTAATATAGAAATATGTTTTGTATGAATGCACATGTATAATTTATATCAAATTGCTTACCATCTGGGGCATAGGCTCCCAAAGTGAGCAATGCTACCCCTGGCGGGGCACTGCAGAATGATCAAGCGAGATGGTAGTTGGCTTGGGTGTTATTGCGGGGCATTGAACAAAAATAAGGGGGCAGTGGAAGCATAATGAAAGAAGAAAAGACTCTTGCTGCCAGTTTCTTTCCTGTCCGGTCTCCCAACCTGACTATAAGTGGCTTGGGCGCAGGGGCTAAGTCTCATCTCGCCCTTCTCACACCATTGGGCATGGGGGCTTGGGCACACATGCACACATGCATACCACGGGTGCTCAGCCAATGTTTAGTGGCTCATTGTTTGAAAGGGAGAGATGAGAGGGAACAAAAGAAAGATAAACTTGGCTTTGGCCACTGTCGAAGTCTTGCAAAGCATGAGCCTTGCCAGTTGGGCTGTATTATCAGTCTTTGGGTCCACATAGTCAGGAAATTCTACCCCTGATCTAGCCCCACTCCCAGAGGCAAATGTTAAGCCCACTTCGACTTATTTTTCTGTCTTCAGTGAGCCTGGCAGGGTGATCTTTTGTATGCCGATGTTGTCACACTTCAGCTTCCCTTTGCTCACAGGGGTATGAACCACCTTTACAAGTCTGCTCTCCTCTCTGGGGGGGGGG
>JAQQSZ010014042.1:0-11615 GCA_028646595.1 Phalanger gymnotis
TATTGGTATCACTTGTATACAGAAATACCCTTCACTCAATTGCTTTTCCAAAGTCTTTGTAATAAATAAAAATATAGCACAGCCAATTTGCTTATTTTTCTGTAATTCACAATAGTAAGGAACATTCAGCACGAGTTAAAGACCTGAAACTTCTCAATAGCATTAGAGTAATTATTGTTTTTTATTTAAATTGCCTTTTAGAAAAGGGAAGCAGTAATTGTTAAGTGTTTCCGACTAGATAGCTCAAAATAATGACTTTTATTCTTTTCCAAATTAATATAAATTAGGTGGTGCAGAAAAATTGGGGAAAGTAATTATCTCAGCTGTATTGCTGTATTGGAAAGCTTAGTGGATCCTCACAGAGGATGGAAAAGGTTTACTTCCCTGATACTTTAATAAAAGCATTGCTTTGTTTTTTATTAATTGCTTACCATGCTTTTCTCCTCTAAGTAGATTTTTAGGGGCCTCAGGAAAACAATTAGCATCTTTTTAAAAGTTACTATTATCTCAAGTTTACAAGTTTGTTCATTGGTATTTTTGGTAGATAACCAAAGTCAACTCTTCAGTAAAAAGCAAGAAGTTTGTTCACAATCACCAATCTTGGGCAAAATGTGTTGAATTTCAGCTTAATTCACAAATGAAGTTATTCACTAATGTAACATAGGAATAAGAAAAAATTTTCTGATTGTGAAAGCTATGGGACATTGTTCAGACCTTATCACCCCTTATCTGGACTGCTCCAGTTGCCTCCAAATCAGTTTTCTGCTTTAAATCTCTTCTCTTTCCAACCCATCCTCTCCCCAGCTGGCAAACAGCTATCTTTTTAATAAGTTAATTTATTTATTTTTAGTTTTCAATATTCACTTCCATAAGTTTTAAATTTTCTTCCCCTCTCTATCCTCCCCCTCCCCAAGATGGCATGCAATCTGACATAGGCTCTACATATACATTCCTATTAAACTTATTTTCACATTAGTCATGCCATATTGAAGAATTAGAATGAATAGGAGGAACCATGAGAAAGACAAACACAAAACAAAACAAGAAAATAGTCTGCTTTGATCTGCATTCAGACTCCATATTTCTTTCTCTGGGTGCGGATAGCATTTTCCATCCAGGGTCTTTTGGAGTTGTCTTAGATTTTTGCATTGCTGAGAAGAGCTAAAGTCTATCCAAGTCAGTCATCACACACTGTGGCTGTTACTGTTTACCATACTCTCCTGGTTCTGCTCACCCAAAGAGCTATTATTAAAGCATATGCCTGATCACATCAGTCCCTAGCTCAGTAAACTCCAGGGTTCAAATACACTCTGCTGTTTGGTATTTAAAGCCCTTTACAACCTGACTCCAACCAACCTTTCCAGGCTGATTTTATATTACTCCCCTCCAATTCTCTGTCCTGGGCCCTCTTCTCTTCTCCCTCTATACTGTTTTACTTGGTGATCTCATCACTTCCCATGGATACAATTATTATTGCTATGCAGATGTTTCTCCAACCTATTTACCTACCTCTAACACCTCTCTTGATCTTTGGTTTTGCATCTCCAACTGCCTTTTGGATACATAGGACTAGATTTTTCCTTAATATCTTAAACTCAACAAGACCAAAACTGAACCCATTATTTTTCTTCTCTCCTCCTCTGCTACCTTCCTAATTTCTCTATTATTGTCCATGGTGCAACCACCCTCTCAGCAACCCAGGCTAGAAACCTCAGTGTCATCCTCACCTCCTGACTATCTCTCACCACGCACATCCAATCTGTTGCTGAGTCCCATCCTCTGTATGTGCTCCTCTTCTCTCCTCTGGCACTGTTACCAATCTAATGCAGGCCCTTATCATGTCACATCTGGACTATTGCAATAGCCAGCTAATGGGTCTGCCTGACTCAAGTCTCTCCCCAACCTAGTTCATCCTCCATTTATTTGTCAAAGTGATCTTCCTAAAGCACAGGTCTATGTCACCTCCTCCTGCTCACCCCTCAAAGAATGCCAGTGCCTCCCTATCACCTCCAGGATCAAATATAAAATCTTCCATTTGATTTTTAAAGCCCTTTCTGACCTGGCCCCTTCTTACTTTTCTTCTTATACTTTACTTGTCTTCACACACTCTTTGATCCATTGACATTGACCTCCTTGCTGTTCTTTGCACCCCATCTCAGGCCTCTCCGCATTTTCACTGGCTAGCCTCCATGCCTTGAATCCTTTAGCTCTTGGCTTCCATGTCTTCCCTCAAGTCCCAGCCAAAATCCTCCCTTCTACAGGAAGCCTTGGGATCACCCTTAATTTAGCTGGTGTTATCCCTCCGTTGATTATCTCCAATGTTCGTTCTCTCTCTCTCTCTCTCTCTCTCTCTCTCTCTCTCTCTCTCTCTCTCTCTCTCTCTCTCTCTCTCTCCCTCTCTCTCTCTCTCCCTCCCCCACTCTGTGTATGTATATGTGTGTATATATATCTTGCATGTACATAATTTTTTCTATGTTGTCTCTGCCATTAGACTGTGAGCTCCTTGAGAGCAAGGAGTGTTTTTTTACTTTTGTTTTCTCATTTCTTAGCACACTACCTGGAATTTAGTAGGTGCTTAATAATGATATTTAATAATTAATGTTTGTTGACTTGATTTCAAGCATTCTATGGTCCAGCTAATCTGGCCTTTTGCTGCTTCTGGCACAGACTATTCCATCTCCCACTTAGGTGTCTTTTCGCAGGCTACTCAGGGGTGGGGGACCTGCAGCCTCAAGGCCACATGTGGTCTTCTAGGGCCTTGGCTATGGCCTTTCAACTGAATCCAAGTTTTACAGAATAAATCTTTTTATTAAGGGGATTTGTTCTGTGAAGTTTGAATTCAATACCTGTACCTGAGGCCCTAGAGGGCCACATGTGGCCTCGAGGCTGCAGGTTCTGCATGCATGGGCTACTCCCATCTCTTCACTTGATGCCTGAGCCATATTCCCTCACCGCTTCCATCTCAGCTCATGTGCCATCTCCTCCTTATGGCCTTTCCCAATTCCCCTAAAATATTAGTGCCTCATCACAAAATTACTTTGTATTTTGGTAAATACTTGGTAAATATTTGGTACGTATTTATATGTGTACATGTCTCCCTGGGACAATCGAAGCTCCTTGAGGGCAGGAATGGTTTGATTTCTTTCTTTGCATCTTTAGTGTCTGGAACAAAATAAGCACTTTATAACTGCTTATTGATTGATTGAGTACAATGTTTTGTTTTGTTTTTTTCCCCAGAGATTTTTCTTTTTAAGAGACTGTCTCTTTCCTGTGTGGTTTGAATGGGGTCCTGTGCCCAGAATAATGCTCCAGGTCATTTCTAGGGCTAGGAGTCTTTCTTCAGGTCAACACTCATCCATCCCCTCCATTAATCAGACAGTGATCAAACAACTCTTCCCAGGACCTATGGTAGTGTCCATTTCAGTTCAGGAAATCCTTCAGCATGGAAAAGATGGGATGAGTGGTAAGTCATCGTTGGAGAGGCTCTGGCTCTACCAAATGCTCATTGTCAGCCCTTCGTTTTCACAACCACTATGGTGTGCCGTAGCAGATGGGTAATCCAGGCGGGTGCCAAGAGGAAAATTTCCCAACAGTTTTCGGGATGTTCATGGCATGTGTTCTTTGCAAAGACTCGGCAACAAAATATGGTCATGTTAGCCTCAAGTGCTGTGTTTATTCCTTTTGGCTTATAGTTTCCCCTTGATTGTGCTGTGTTGTAAAGCTTCTTTTTTCTGGTTTTTTTTTTCCCTCTGCCATTTAGGCTTCTCATCTGTCGTTCCAATTAGAAACCAAAGCACAACAGAAGAGATGCATTTTCCAAAATAATACAACCACGTTTTACAACCATGAAATGGGGTAAGTGAGCAGCACAGTGCTTGGACACTCCTGAATAAAGCAGTATAAACTCACTGAAATGGGAGGTAGGTTACGAGTTGTCCACCAGTACTGGCCAGTGATTGGGATACCTGCATCCTCTCTTCACGTTTTCTAATGGCCAAGTGGTGTTCACTTAGAGCCTTACTGTATCAACTTTACAGATTCAAACATTGTGTCCGTTGTTCCCAGGAGCCATCTCCAGTCGTCCTGATCTAGATATTGCCATTGGACCCAGATGACTCCAGAGGAGAGAGTGAGGCTGGTGACTTTGCACAGATCTCCCTCACTTAAATCCAATTCCATTGCAAGTCGTAACATCTTCCTGATGTCATGATCCTTTTTGAGAATGAAGGATAAACAATACCAACCACCTTTTTTCCCAACAAGTTGTAATCAAATGGGATAGAATTTGTAAAGCACTTAGTACCCTGCCTAGCACATAGTAGATTTCCTCCCTCTGAGCATTTCATGTTTAATAATCACTAGTGCTGAATGACGAAACTTTCCCCTAGGTTTGACTCTCTTTTTATTAAGTCTCCTGCTAGACTAATGGGTGATTTTTATTTACTATATACATTTTTTCAGGTATTTCAATATGTGATAATGTCCTGGGCAGTGGACCTCACTTTTACTGATTAAAAAAAAATATCAGATTTTGAGCAGAACTAGACCTTGGATGTCCCTGTTCTTCAGTTTACAGAGGAAGTACTGGAGGCCCAGAGAAAATTTTATATCCTAGGAACATAGATTTATAATTGGAATGAACTTTCAAGGCCACCTAGTACAACCTCCTCACTTTACAGATGAGGAAACTGAGGCTCGGAGAAATTGTGACTTGTCCGAGGTCATAGAAATTCAAATTAATAAGCTGCGGAGTCATGATTCAAAACCAAGTCTTCTGACTCCAAATCCCATGTTCTTTCTTTTGTACCATGTGCCCTTGTAAGAGGATTATTTATTCTTTCAGCCATTAGAAGCATACTAAGTACCCTGGGAATGGTGGGCCTGATGAACTGATGCATGTCCACCAAAATGATGCATTTGTTCCTTTCCCATTTTTGTTGTTTGGTCCTTTTTCGGTCATGTCTAACTCTATGTGACCCTATTTGGGGTTTTCTTGGCAAAGATACTGAAGTAGTTTGCCATTTCCTTCTCCTGCTTATATTACAGATAAGGAAATTGAAGCAAACGAAGTTAAGTGACTTCCCAAGGTCACACAGCTAGTATATGTCTGAGGCCAGATTTGAACTTGAGAGGGTGGGTCTTCCTGACACCAGGCTTGGCACTCTACTATACTGCCTAGCTGCCCCTCCTACCCATAAGTCAAATCAAAACCACTATGCATAAAAAGATGTACTTAATTCTCCATCTAGACAGATTGTAATGACCCTTTGGAAGGAACAGTAACAGTCTTTTTATTCTGATTAATATAACTTGCAAGTTATGGGGGTTCCATCACAGAAGCATAGCACGAACTCCTCTGGTTTTTTTTTTTGTTTTCTTGGTTTGGGTGCCCACATCCTGTGCTTTGTATAGAGCCACAGTTCCTACAAAATGCTGGCTGTCCATGTAGATAAGCAAAGTGGTCAGCCACAGGTCAAGCACCGGAAACATTGCATAGCTGGCATCTGACTCATCAGCTTGATGGGGAATTCATCACCTCTCGGGGAGTTGAAGGGTATTTGAAATGCTGGCAAAAGCTTGTGGGTGGTATAGGCGATGTTGACTAAAACAGCTATTGTTCATGTGTGTGCATGTTCACGTTTCTATTTCTTTGTGCTTCGCTAGTCACTTTTACCTGAAATGCATATTATTGAATTCGAGTTTGGCCAGGCCTTACCTAGGAAGGGAAAAGGTACAGCAATTCTTGTTCCTCTTGAGCCCTGTGAATCCTTTCCCTTGACTGCATTTCTGACAACTTAAACTGTGCCAGACTCAAAAATTATAATTAAGAAAATTGTCAAAGTGAAATCTTTCAAAATATTGCCACTTTAATTCAATCTCTTCCTCTTTCCTGTAAGGCCCAAATATCTGATGTCAAAATATAGGCTTCATTTTATTCAATCGAGTGGAATATTTCTAACCTACACGTGTGACCTTGGTGCATGGCTGGGAAAGGTGATGAGGGATGATTTTCTGCCACAGCTGAGCAAGAGGCAGCATGCATGGGACATCTGCTCCCAATGCTGCTAAACCAAAGGAACTAAGGTACAGTAGGCAGACACAGCAATTGGCAGGACCCACCAAATATAACCCACAGCATTATATTTACTTGATTCTTGTTAACCCATGTCTTCTGAAGCTATATCGCATTTATATCTGTATCTGTACACACAAGTATATACATATCTATACATATACATGCATACACATGTATGGATATATCTACATTTGTTTATGTGTGTGTGTGTGTGTGTGTGTGTGTGTGTAATTTAAAATTTTAGCTGAGTTTCTCTTTTTTTTTTGTCACTATTACAGTATCAGAATCTTTGGACCTTTCTGTCAATATGTCAAGGTATATTGCTTAATGCTCCAGAGAACTGCCTGAGGTTCAAAGAGAGCAAAGGATCATAGACCTAAAATTGGAAGGGATCTCAAAGATTATCTCATCTAATCCCCTCATTTTACAGGTGAAGAAACTCTGGTCCAGTTGGTTAAGGCACTTGCCCAAGGTGACAAAATGAGTAAGTGACAGTAGTGGATCTGAACCCATGACCTCTGACTGTACCACTGTCTATCAGTACAAGGGCAATAACATAGGGTACCTATTGTTTTATTCAAAAATTATTTTTATTTATTTCATTAAATATTTCCCAACTACACGTATAAAGACATTTTAACAGTCATTTTGAAAAAAATTTGAGTTCCAAATTTTCTCCCTCCCTCCTTCCCTCCCTCTGCTCTGCACTCCTTGAGAAGGCAAGCAATTTGATATCAATTATACATGTGAAGTCATGCAAAACACATTTCCACATTAACCATGTTATAAAAGAAAACACAAACGAAATATAACAAGAAAAAGAAAAAAGTATGCTTCGGTCTGCAGTCAAAGTTCATCTGTTTTCTTTCTGGAAGTAGAAGGCTTTTGGATCTTTTGGAATTGTTTTGTATCATTATTTTGGTTAGAGTAGCTTAGTCTTTCACAGTTGATCATCCTTACAAGATTGCTGTTACTTTGTATAATGTTCTGGTTCTGCTCACTTCACTTCATATCCATTCATATAAGTCTTCCTAGGTTTTTTTTTTTCTGAAACCATCCTGCTTGTCATTTCTTATAGCACAACAATATTCCATCACAATCAGATACTATAACTTGTTCAGCCATTGCCTGGTTAATAGGCATACTTTCAATTTCCAATTCTTTGTGACTACAAAAAAAAGCTGCTATAAATATTTTTAAACAAACAGGTCCTTTAGCCTTTTCTTTAATCTCTTTGGGGTATAGACCTAGAAGTGGTGTTACTGGGTATGTACAGTTTTATATAGTATGGGTATGTACAGTTTTATATATAGTCTTTTGGGTATAGTTCCTAAAGTGTTCACCAGAATGGTTGAACCAGTTCACAGTTTCACTAACAGTGCATTAATGTTGCAGTTTTTCCACATCCCCTCCAACATTTGTCATTTTCCTTTTCTGTCATGTTAGCATTACAGATAATGTTTGCTCTTGGTTTTAGATAGATACTATTTATCATTTTAATAAAATTTCCATTGATTCCTATGCTTTCTAGTGTTTTTAATAGGAATGAGTATTGTATTTTGTCAAATGTTTCTGTCATGTTAGATAGATGTGAGATGATATCTTAGAATTGTTTTAATTTGCATTTCTCTAGTTTTTTTTTATCTGACTATTGATAGCTTTGATGTCTTCTTCTGAAAATTGCCTGTTCATATCGTTTGACCACTTATCAATTAGGGAATGGCTCTTATTTTTTTTACAAATTTGGCTCAGTTCCCTATATATTTGAGAAATGAGGTCTTTATCAGAGAAACTTGCTATAAATTTTTCCGGTTTTCTATTTTCCTTCTAGTTTTGGCATTAGTTTTGTTTGTGCAAGAGCTTTTTAATTCCACATAATCAAAATTATCCATTTTGTATTCAGTGGTCCTCTTTATCTCTTGTTTAGTTATAAACTCTTCCATTGATCTGACAGGTATGTTTTTCCATGCTCCCATAATTTACTTATTATGTCACCATTTATGTTTAAATCATTTATCCATTTTGACTGTATTTTGGTATATGATACAAGATGTTGGTCTGTGCCTAGTTTCTGGCAAACTGCTTTCTAGTTTTCCAAGAAATTTTTGTCAAATCATGAGTTATCATCCCCAAAGTTTAGATTTGGAGGTTTATCAAATAATAGATAACTGTGGTCACTTACTACTATTTATTGTGTATTTAATCTATTCCTCTGACCTACCACTCTATTTCTTAATGAGTACCAGTTTGTAATGATTACTGCTTTGTAATATAATTTGACATCTGGAACTACAAGGCTGCTTTCTTTCATATTTTTTTCACTTATTCCTTGATATTTTTGACTTTTTATTCTTCCAGATGAATTTTCTTACTCCTTTTTTCTGGCCCTATAGTATAATTTTTTGGTAGTTTGATTGGTATGACACTGAAATAAGTAAATTAACTTAGGTAGAATTGTCATTTTTATTATATTGGTTTGACCTACCCATAAGCAACTAACATTTCTTCAGTTGTTTAGATCTGATTTTATTTGTGTGAAATGTTTTGTAATTGTGTTCATATGGTCCCTGAATTTATCTTGGCAGGTAGCTTCCCAAGTATTTTATATTATCTGTTCTTATTTAAATGGAATTTTTCTTTCTGCCTCTCACTATTAGGTTTTGTTGTTAGTATATAGAAATGCTGATGATTTATGTGGGTTTATTTTATGTCTTATAACTTTGTTACAGTTATAGTTGTTGATTATTTCTACTAGCTTTTTCAATTGATTCTCTGGGATTCTCCAACTATATCATCTTATCATGTGAAAAGAGTGATAGTTTTGTTTCTTCATTGCCTATTTTTATTCTTTCGATTTCTTTTTCTTATCTTATTGCTACAGCTAGTATTTCTAGTACAGTATGGAATAATGGTAGTGAAAATGGACATCCTTCATTCCTGATCTTATTGGGAAGGCTTCAGGTTTATGCCCATTAAAGATAATGTTTGCTCTTGGTTTTAGGTAGATACTACTTATCATTTTAAGAAAATTTTCATTGATTCCTATTCTTTCTAGTGTTTTTAATAGGCATGAGTGTTGTATTTTGTCAAATGTTTTGCATGTGTGTGTATGCACACATGTGCTACTATTGATAAAATCATATAACTTTTGTTGTTTTTGTTATGGATATGGTCAATTATGCTGATAGTTCTCCTAATAGTGAACGAGCCCTGCATTTCTGATATAAATCCCACCTGGTCATAATATATAATCTTTGTGATATGTTACTGTAATCTCTTTTGGCAATATTTTGTTTAAAATGTTTGCATCAATATTCATTAAGGAAATTTGTCCATAGTTCTCTTTCTCTGTTTTTGCTCTCTCTGGTTTAGGTATCAAAACCATATTTATGTCATAAAAGGAATTTGGCAGGACTGTCTCTTTACCTATTTTTTTTCAAAATAGTTTACATAATATTGGGATTAATTATTACTTAAATGTTTGGTAGAATTCATTTATAAAATCCATCTAGTCCTGGGGATTTTTACTTAGGTAATTCACTGATGGCTTGTTCAATTTCTCTTTCTAAGATAAAGTTATTTAAATATTCTGTTCCTCTTCTGTTAATCTTGGTAATTTATGTTTAATATTATATTCATCTTACTTAGATTGTCAGTTTTACTGGCATCTAGTTGGGCAAAATAAATCCTAATAATTCCTTTAATCTCATTTTCATTGGTGGTACATATACCCTTTTCATTTTTAATACTAGTAAATTGGTTTTCTTCTTTCTCTCTTTTTAAAAACCAATTTAATCAATGAGTTATCTATTTTATTTTTTTTCATAAAACCAATTACTAGTTTTATTTATCAGTTCAATTTTTTTTTACTTTCAATTTTATTAATCTCTCCTTTGATTTTCAGGATTCCCATTTTTGCGTTTGAGGATTTTCAATTTCTGCTTTTTCTATTTTTTTAGTTGCATGCCCAATTCATTGATCTGTTCTTTCTCTCTTTTCTTGATGTTTAGAGATGTAAAATTTCCCCTACATACTGCTATGGCTGCATTCCACAAGTTTTGGAATTCTCTTTAATGAAATTATTGGTTGTTTCTGTGATTTGTTTTTTGATTCACTCATTCTTTAAGATTAGATTATTTACTTTCCAACTAACTTTTACTCTATATTTCCACAGGTGTTTATTAAATTTAATTTTTATTTCATTATGATCTGAAAAGGATGCATTTAATATTTCTGCTTCTCTGTATCTGGTTATGAAGTTTTTACACCATAATATATGGTTAATTTTTGAGAAGGTATCATGTACAGGTGAGGAAAAAGGTATACACCTTTCTATTCCTATTCGATTTTCTCCAGATGTCTATCACATCTAACTTTTCTAAGATTCTATTCATTTCCTTGGCATCTTTCTTATTTATTTTATGGTTAGATTTATCTAGCTTTGAAAGAGAAAAGTTGAGGTATCTTTCTAGTGTAGTTTTACTATCTATTTCCTCCTCTAATTCATTTAACTTTTTAAGAATTTGGATGCCACATCCTCTGGTCATCTGGTGCATATATGTTTAGTATTGGTATTACTTCATTGTCTATGGTTCCTTTTTAGCAATCTATAGTTTCCCTGATCATCTCTTTTAATTAGGTCTATTTTTGCTTTTACTTTTGCTTTGTCTGAGATCATGATTGCTACCCCTGCCTTTTTTTTTTCAGCTGAGGCATAGTAGATTATGCTCCAGCCTCATATTTTAACTCTGTGTGGGTCTGTCTGTTTCAAGTATATTTCTTGTAAACAATGTATTGTTGACTTCTGGTTTCTAATTTATTCTGCTATCTACATCCATTTTATGGGTAAGTTCATCCCATTCACATTCACAGTTATGATTATTAACTGCGCATTTCCCTAGGTCTTATTTTCTTCTGTTTATCTTTCTCTCTCTTTTTTAATCCTGTCACTCCTCTAAAATCTATTTTGTTTCTGACCACTACCTTATTTTATCTGCCCTTGTTTTTATCATTCCTCCCCCATTTTTCTTTTCATCTTCTCTTCTATTTCCCTGTTGGGTAAGATAGATTTCTATTACAAGTTGAATATCAATATATATTTTCCTTCTTTGAATTAGTTTAGATGTAAGTTTCAAGCATTACCTGCCTCCCCCCCCCCTGCATTTTCCCCTCCTCTCAAAAAATTCTCCTTTGTGCACCTCTAATATGTGAGTGAATTTTCCCAACTTTTCCTCACCCTTCTCCCTTCTCCTAAGGAATCCATCTTGCCTGTCCATTTTTTCACATCATCTCAACATAATTGAATCACTTCTACACCCTCTTTCTATGTAGAATCCTTCTAACTGTCCTAATAATGATAAAGTTCTTAGAAGATATATGTATCATCTTCCCATATATAGAGGTAAACAGTTTAACCTTGTTGAGTCTTTTATGATTTCTCTTCTATGTTTAACTTTTTATGCTTCTCTTGAGTCTTGTATTTCCATGTCAAATTTTCTATTCAGCTCTGGTACTTTAATTGGGAATCCTTGAAAATCCT
>JAQQSZ010014043.1:0-11615 GCA_028646595.1 Phalanger gymnotis
TCCATACTCTATATACTTACTTGGGGCCTCTAGGTGGCGCAGTGGATAGAGTACTTACTAGCTGTTGACCCTGGGCAAGTCACTTAACCCTGTTTGCCTCAGTTCCTCGCCTGTAAAATGATCTAGAGAAGGAAATGGCAAACCCTTTTAGTATCTTTGTCAAGAAAATCCCAAATGAGGTCCCAAAGTGTTGGACATGACTGAAACAACTGAGCAACAAGAAGCATTCTTATTCTTAAAATCCGAGTTCATTGATGAGTATTCTGTGTAATCATGTGGATCTGTTTAGGTAACTTTTCCTGGCATCTAGGTAGCTTAGTGGATAAAGCAGAGTTAGGAAGACCACCTGAGTTAAAATTGTGCCTTACATAGACACTAGGCATGTAGGGGCAGCTAGGTGGTGTAGTAGATGGAGTGTCTCTGGAGTCAGGAAGACCTGAGTTCAAAGCTGGCCTTACTAGCTTTGTGACCCTGGGTATATCACTTCATCCTGTTGGCCTCAGTTTCCTAATCTGTAAAATGATCTGGAGAAGGAAATGGTAAGCCCCTCCAGTATCTTTGACAAGAAAACCCCAAATGGGGTCATGAAGAGCCAGATTTGACTGAAAACAACTGAACAAAACTAGGCAAATCACGTAGCCTCTTCTACTGTGCCTCAGTTTCCTCACCTGTGAAATGGGGATAATAGTAGTGTCTACCTCAATAATAACAACAACCTCAGGGTTGTTGTGAGAATGAAATGAGATAATGTTTGTAAAGCACTTTGTATATATATAAAGTACTATATAAATGTTACCTGCTATTCTTATTTCATCTGATCCCTCATCGACAAATTTAATTTGAAAGTTTCAGCCAATGGACTCCTCCCTATTTTTCCCCTGAATTTTTTTATGTCCCTTCCCCAAAGTCAACTGCACTTATCATATGATGTTGGGTATTCCCCTCCTTATCTGTTATGAACTCTGAACTCTGAACTTACTTGTCACCCTTTGTCCCTAGTTGCCACCACCCAAAACCATTTTCCCTTTATTGGTCATTAACATATATATTAGCATCAAAAAGGGACAAAGAAAATTATGAGTCAGGTGCTAAAGCTATTAAGGAAAGTGGGAGAGTGTTCTCCAGTTCATAGGTCGTATCATATTTAGATCTAGGGGACATCTTAAAGATTATCTCGTTCAACTCTCTCATTTTATATGCATAGCACTTTTACAACTCACACTGGACCAGCTGTTTAGGCTTCCAGAAAGGGGAATACTGCTTTTCCTTTCAGGATGTGAAGGGGTAATCCTAAGGATTTGGGGGTTTCTAGTACTGTCACTCATGGATCCCCACCCAATGTGCTACCCAATATCAATCAAACAGTGGATACAAATTAGTTCCCACAAAAGAGATATTTACTGAAAGGATATAGCAAAGACAAAAATGATGAAATATTCCTCAAACTGAGGATGTACTCCTCCTTCAACACACATATAGTTCCTAGGACAGTAGGCTCAAGGTTAGAGCATAAAGGCACACATAGAGGGAGCAGGTTGGGGCAAGCCAAGGTTTACCTCATAATTCCTGGCTCTGGGAGTACTTTTTTTCCTTCTGTGATGTTCTCACCAGTGCGCTTTGGGGCAATGGAAAAGTCCTTCCCTTGTTCAGCTGGGATGAGTCTTTTCTGGGCTTAATGTCTTGGCTTGTGGATCAATCCAGTGCTGGGTTGGGTCAGGCAGGTCACTTGGCTGCTACCCTGACTCATTGGACTCAGCTGCTACTACTGCTTCTAATTCAGATTGCTGATTATACCTGGCATGGCTTTGGATGGTCTCCACAATTACCTGGGCGCTCCTGTCTTGGAATACTTGTTCACCCAAGATTGGGAAAGCGTAAACACAAAAGTAAATAGTATCCATGTATTCATGGACAAATGGGTAGGAAGTGGGTATGCCTCATCTCCTACTTGGCAGCTCATTTCAGTTCTTGTATTTCTCATTGCCCCTCAGAAAAGGCCAACCCACAGAGTCCTAGTCATTACATAGCATCAGCCCTTTAGTTACTCATGGCCAGAAGATGGCTCATCAAGCCACCGAGTATTGGACCAGAGCTAGGCAAGGAATGTTGCATACATTCTGTATATCCCACCAGAAAGGACAAATCCTAGAGGGACTGGGCCCTCATTGGCCACCTCCTTCCATGACATATATAAAGGAAGGACCCCTCCCCTTTAATTGATATACTCAAAGGATCTGATCACATGATGGTGTTATTACTATTCCTTTCTGAAGTACAAACACTTTGAATTGGAAGGCTCACCTCCATTGGCTAGATATCTGGTTGTCCACTGAAGGACTTTAAGTAGCTAAGCCCTAGAGTTAGTCAGGAAGTTGTGAGATCTTGAGGGAATTCAAGGGTAAGTCAGCATTTGGAGAAGAGCCCAGCTTTTCATCTTTGCGGGTCAGGAGGAGAAGCAAGAGAGGATGTTCCCCAACTTCCAGGTCTCTCTTCAATTCCCTCAGGTTCTCAAAATTTCTTGATACAATTAAAGAAATTGAGACCTTCAGTGCTAAAGCGACTTTACTAAGGTCACACAGGTAATAAAATAGTAGAATTTGATTTGAACTGAGGTCCTCTGACCCCAAATTTTGTACTCCTTCCACTATATTTGAGATTCTTATGCCACTAGGGTCCATGAACTTAAACAAAAATCAGGATAATTGTATTTCATTATTATTAGTTTCCTTTGTAACCCTATATAATTATTTTTGTCCATTTAAAAACATTATTTTTAGAGGAGGTCCATAAGTTGTACACTCATTCAACCATTATGTAGAGTAACTTGGAACTATTCCAAAAGGTTTATAAGACCATGCATACACTTTGACCTAGCAATACCCCTACTAGGTCTATATCCCATAAGAGATAAAAAGCAAAGAGGAAAAGAACCTATTTGTACAAAAATATTTATAGCAGCTCTTTTCTGGTGGCAAAGAATTGGAAATTGAGGGGATGCCCATCAATTAGGGAATGGCATGTGAACAATTTTTGGCATATGGTTGTGAGGGAATATCATTGTGCTATAAGAAATGATGAGCAAGATGCTTTCAGAAAAAACTGAGAAGACTTACATGAACTGATTCAAAATGAAATGAGCAGAACCAGAAAAACAATGTACACAGTAACAGCAACGTTGTGGGATGATCAACTGTGAATGGCTTAGCTATTCTCAGCAATACAATGATCTAAGACAACTCTGAAGGACTTAGGATGAGAAATGCTGTCCATACCCAGAGAAAGAACTGATGGAATCTGAATATAGATCGAAGCATATATTTTTTTTTTTACTTTCTTTATTTTTCTTGGATTTTTATTTTGGCCTATGTTTTCTTTTACAACATGACTAATATGGAAATATCTTTTGCATGACTACACATGTATAACCTATATCAAATTTCTTGTCTTCTCGATGAGGAGGGTGGAGACGGAGGGAGAGAATTTGGAACTCAGTTTTAAAAACCAATGTTGAAAATTGTTTTTACATGTAATTGAAGGAAAATACTAAATAAAAAAAGAAGGGCTCCATAGACTACCAAAGGAGTCCATGGCACACCAGAGGTTAAAAACCTCTATGCCACACCATGATATTTCAGTAAACAGAAGTGATAAGGATTGAGGAGAGGATAATATAGATGATTAGCATAAATTTGAAAAGATGGTGACCCTGGGGAATAAGGAATATACTTAAAAGCAAAGCATATTAGAGCTAGAAGAAAACTCAAAGACCATCTAAAACAATTTCATCATTTAAGAACTATTTCTCATTCTACGAGTTGGGGGGAGATGGAAGAGGATATATGGCTAATGCCTTTTCCCCCCAATTCTTCCTTCTGGAAGTTCCCTTAGGCCTTATCACTTTCTTGGCTCAGGCCCTGGGACCAATGGATAAATTTGGTTGGAAGGGACTTTCAGAAGTCATTATGTCTATGCCTGTGGGCAAGGCTAGCTTCTCGCCTGTCCTGCTCAACCAGAAATCCCCCTTTCAACATTTCTAGGCAAGGAATCTTTTTTCTTGGCTACGTTTGCTAACATCACCCTCTTGGTTTTGGGAGATTTTTTTATGGGGTATCTCACCTGAATCCTTTCTGCTGTGGTTAGTTCTGAGGTCTACTTGGGATGGAGCGAGTCCAGGGCCAGGAGCCCAAGTACATTTCTTTTTAATCCAGTTACTAGCTGGGAATGTCTACAAGAGAGGAGAGAGGATAGTGTGGCATGCTATAGTCTACATGAGGTTTTTTGGGGGGCTATTTCTCTTTTTCTTTTCAACAATTCAGTTCAATAAACATTGACTAAATATCCACTCTGGGCTAAAGCACTATGCTAGGTGATGGGAATAAAAAAAGACATAAATAAAATGATCCCTATAGTCAAGGGGTTTATGGGCTGCTGGGCAGATATAATATGTATACAGATAAATAAATAAGGCCGTTTTAGGATAGGGAGAACACAGAGGATTCAGGGGAAGGGTGGTGGTCAGGAAAACTTTGTGTAGGGGATGGCATCTGAACTGAACTGAAAAGGAAGTCTGGGATTGTAAGAGGCAGACCTGACAAAAGAATATGCTCCAAGTACATTTCCAAGCTTGTGGGATGCCCTGTCCAGAGGTATGGGGATAACAATGATGGTGATGGTGATGATGATGACGATGGTGGCGATGATGATAGCAACTAACATTCATGTAGTGCTTACTACGTGACAGGCACTGTACACTAAGCACTGTTTGGTTTTTATCTTATTCGATCTACACGATAACCCTGGGAGGTATTGTATTTGGGAAACAATTAGTAGTCCGGTTTGGCTGGAACAGAGAATGCATGAAGGGAAGTGATAGGAAATGAGCCTCTCCAGATAGGCCGAGGCCAGATTCTTACCCAGGCTTTGGGGCTTCCCCTCCAGCCCCTTCCCTCTCTTCTTCCCTCTCCAATACCACCCCCCGCTCCATCTCTGGAAACCACTGTATCCCTAGCGCCACCTTGTGTCTACGTGTCACCATAGCATCCCTCTGTGTGAGGTTCAGGTAACAAATATTTTTTGACCCTCTATTATACAGGATACTCTAATAAGTATTGTGGAGGATAGGGAAATCAGTAAGGCACAGCTCCTGACGTCTAGGAGCTTGTGTTTTCTTGCCAGGAAAATACAAACTTAAAAACATACGCCCGTGCTGAGCACAGGATGTCACCAGCAAGTCTGGAGCAAAGTTCTTCAGGTAAAGGAGGTCAGAGGAAGATAAGGTCACTGGGAGCTAGAGTGTTGTGGGAAGGCTTCAAGAAGAAGAACCTAAACTGGATGTTGAAGGAAGGACCCTGGAATTAGCAAAGAGCATTTGGGATCTAAAGGTCTGGATTTTCATTTGTGTCACACTTGGAGTCTGGAAGACCTGGGTTCAGATCCTGCCTCTGACACTTAGCTGTGTGACCACAGAACAAATCATTTAGCCTCTCTGAGCCTCATTTTTTCTCATCCGGGTAATGAGAGGGTTGGATTTGAAACCCTTAAACTCTCAACCTATAATCTAGCAGTGTGACCTTGGGCATGTCTCTTCCCCTCTCAAGGCTTCAGTTGCCTTATGTATAAAACAAGGTGGTTCATTTCTGGCTTGAAATCCTAGGATCCTGTGGCCTGTCTCCTTTCCCTTCCTTTCTCCCTTCTGTGGATCTTTAAAATATAAAAATAACCTTACAAATGAAAATGGCCCTAGGTGTGGGACCAAGGTGTTACCCTCCCTGTACATCTTCACAATCCTCATTACCCTGAATCACAAGAACCCCTCCAGGGTCCTGAGATGAAATCTATACCATACATCCTTCTGGCTGTAGGGAACAACAGTGGCCTGAGCCCCTGGACACTCCCCAGTGCCCCAGCTTCCTTATATGTGTGCAGGAAACTTTCTTGAGGATATCCTAACCTGTGTGCCTCTTCTTTAACCTGCCAAATTGAGACAGCCCCGGGGACAAGGATGTCCCAAATGTCCACTGAGGTGTCGGGTTGGGGAAAGTGCCTTGGAACCAGTGGGTGTTGCAGAGGTCCCCGCTAATTTTGGCTTCATTTGGGAGATCAGGGTTCCCCTTCCAGGGCATGTGGGGGAGGGGAGTTTGGGCCCTGCTTCCTTGAGGCAGGATATTGGAGTATCTTCACCAGCTGTCATCACGTAGTTTCTGTGCTCCAGGTCTAGTTAATCATTTCAGAAAGGGAGTGAAAGGGAGGGAAGAGGAAGGCTGGTCTGAGCTGGGCGAGGCTTCAGGGAGGGTTGTAGTGGAGATCAGCAGGCTAGAACAGGATCTGGGAGCAAGACTGGAGCCAGAGCAAGTGAGTGTCTGGAATGACCCTTCCGCCTTCCCTCTCAATCCTCAGGGCAGTCTCGGGGAGTAGTTGGTGGTGGTGTTGGTCTTTCCTTAGGAGTTGGGCAGGTGTCTGGGTTTCCTGAAATGGTAGCTGGGACCCAAGGAAAGGAGGGGTTGGAGAAGGAGTAGGAGAAAGAGATCCTGAGGATGCTCTGGGTTGCTTCTCTCTTCAGGGCTGCAGGGAGATCTCTCTGTCCAGGATCTCCTGGGTGTAAGGAGTCCTGAAGTTAGAGCAGAAATTTAGGCTGATTCCCCCTGGCTTGTGTTTGGGGTGAGGATGGTGGCTCTGTTGTTTGGCTTGGGGACTAGAGGATGAGTGGGCTAGGCTGGGACCCATTTCCCTTTAGGAACTCAAAAATTCCAGGTAGGTCAAATATGTCTGTCTCTGTCCCTCGTCCCAGCCCCCTGTTCTGTATCCTGTGTCCTGAAGTGCCTTTCCCAAATGGCCTAAGTGACCTTGAGGGAGTGACTAGTGATAGTTGCCAAGCCGTCCAGCCCCAGATGTCCCAGAGGGTGCGAACTGGCTGTAGGGCAGCTTGGTGTTAGAGAGCCAGACCAGGGCATCAGAAGTCTTGGGTTTTAATTCTGTCTCTGCCTTTTATGGCTGTGTAATTTCAGGCAGTCACTCAACTTCTCAATATTAGTTTCTCCATTTGAAAAATGAGGATAACAGTACTTGCCCTCCCTACTACCTCCAAAGCACAACTTATTCCTTGGCCTTCTTCTCTCCTACCTCTCTGGGGTGGGCCTAATGTCGGGGGGCTGCCCTAGGCTCTCCTCCTACCCCTTCTTTTCCCACACTCTTCTCCACCCCACCCTACCCTGTTGCCTCTGTGCCCACAACCCTGGCATTTTAGTTTTCTGCTGATCTCAGGTAGAAGAACAGTATCCCCCAGGCAAAGGGCTCTGCTACTCGTCTGAGCCTGTCTGGGCTCTTCTCCCTCCCTCTTTCTCTCACTCCCTTCCTCCCTCCCTCCCTTGCTGCCTGAGGTTTTCTGACCGTCCTTTGTCTAAGGAAGTTAAGGAGGGCAGACAGAAGGAGGGAATGGGGGGAGGAAGGGGGAGTAGCAGAAGCCTAGGATGATGGGGGAGGAATTTGTCCTGTTTGCCCTTTTCCAGAAAAGAGCCCTTGGCCAATTCATCCTAGTGGGGGTTAGGAGTGGGGGTGGGGTCCTCCATCGCTGAGATTGAAGGGACCTACCTATCGAAATAAAGGCAGATAGGTGCTGCAGCGTGTGGGATGCCAGATTCGGAGGCAGGAAGAATCAAATTTGAATCTTGCCTCAGACACTTATAATCTGTGTGTGAGCCTGGTCAGCAAGTCACTTCACCTTTTTGCCTCAGTTTCCTCACTTGTAACCTGGAGATAATGAAATAATAGCACCTACCTCCCAGGATTGTTGAGAGGGTCAAATGAGAGAGCACATGTAAAGGGCTTTGCAAATCCTGCATCCTAGAGAAATGCTGCTATTGTCATTATTAATGCTGGTTTTGGAATCAGAAACGACTTGGGTGAGAATTCTGCCACCACAACTAACTAACTGTGTTGTTGTAGTTGTTTGTCCTTTGTCCTCGAAGAGGACTATAACAACAGGAAGGTAATGTCATGACTTGCTCGTGAATTGGATTTGAGTGAGGCTGGTGACTTGGATTTAAGTGAGGCAGAGCTGTGCAAAGTCACCAGCCTCACTCTCTCCTCTGGGGCCATCTGGGTCCACTGGCAAGATATATAGATCAGAACGACTGGAGATGGCCCTGGAACTTAGCTGTGTGACCTTTGGCAAAGCACTTGACTCTTCTGGTCTGCTTTCTTTGGTTTCATTCTCTTCTTCTGTAGAATATGAACTTGGAGCAAATGATTTCCAAAGTCCTTACCATCTCTGACATTCTTGTCCTATGGTTCTATCCCTTATTCTCCCACTTCCTTCTGCATTCCCTTGCTTCCTCTCATCTCCAGTATTATTACCCAAACCAGAAAAATCTAAATAGTTAATTCCCATCCAGATGCCCAGCCATCTGTAAAAATGATGGGGTTGGGGCAGATAGGTAGCTCAGTGAATAGAGTCCTAGCCCTGGAGTCAAGAGGACCTGAGTTCAAATCTGACCTTAGACACTTGACACTTACTAGCTGTGTGACCTTGGGCAAGTCACATAACCCCAATTGCCTTGCCTTCCTCCCCTCACCCCAAAAATGATGGGGTTGGACTGTTGCATATAGACCACACACACACACACACACACACACACACACACATACACATACACACACATTCAATTTGCTGAATCTACTCCCAGTCCTCCCCTGCTAGGTCCTGGGTTCCATGGTCCTATGGTCTGTGGCTCTTATTCCATAGCTGAATCTACTCCCAATTCTACCCTACTCCTCTTAGACTTTTCAGAGAGTAGGGGGAGAGAGGGAAGGAAGAGTAAAGTTAGCAGATTCTGTACCAAATTTCCTCCTCTAGAATGCTTTGCTCTATTGTTATCTGAGCTCTGCCACTAACTTCCTGGGTGACAGCCAGCATACCACTGACTTCTTAATGAACTCGATTTCCATTTCTTCATCTGTAAATCAAGGGAGGTTGAACTTGATGATCTCCAAGGCTCCTTTTCTTTCTTTTAAAAAATAGTTGTTTTATTTTCCCCAATTATATATAAAGACAGCTTTTAGCACTCACTTTAATAGAATTTTGAGGTCCAGGTTTTTCTCTCTCCCTTCCCTCCCCTCTTCCTAAAATGGTAAGCAATTTCTTATAGGTCATATATGTCCAAGGCCTCTCTTCAATTCTAACATCAAGATCCTGTGAATCTATTTCCTGTTATCTTGTAGGGGTTCCCTTTTAGATGGCTTTTATCCTTCTCACTTTACCATGCACTTTTTTCACTTCTTCCCTCTGAGAGCCCTCCTCCTCCCCTGACTCCTCAGCATTCCTCACACCCAGATCCAGAGAAACCCAAGGAGTTAATCCCTCTCTAGAATCCTGGCCAAAACACCCTCCCCTCCATCCCATCCACATGAAGAATGCTGACTCACACAGTCCTTTCCACCTTCTCCTATCCCCAGACACAGCTGGGAATGAGCAGCAGGAAGGAGTCAGGCCTGGCTACCTGAGCAGCAGGAAGAAACTTATGGTTTGACTGGATCTAGGTGCCCCAGGCAAGGGAAAAAGCAGAGTCAAGGGTTGTGGTGCTTTGATGTGATGCCCCTGCCTGTAGCTGACCCCTTTCAGATCTGAGTCCATTGTGCCAGGAGTTGGGGCCAAGGACAGAGAGACTTAAGAGACAGGCAGGAGGAGGAGGAGGAACACAGCAGAAGACGTCTGAAAGCTACTGCCATCCTGTATTCAGATCTGCCTGAGGGTGGGACTGAGGGAGGTGTGTTTTGGGGAACTTTGTGGAAGAGTTAGGGGGCCGATCAGCAACAGCATCTCTGGCTGGTAAGAGTGTGGAGGGGAGGTGGGGGGTTCCTAAGTTGGGGGTAGAGGAGTGTTCCCCCTCAGGGGAAACCAAGGGAGGCATGGGGACCAAAGGATGGGGAGAGGAGAGCCTTCCCCACTCAAACTCTCTTATAAGATTGGGGCTCCTGATCTTAGCACTGTCCAGTCCCAAGCCTCAGAGAGCAAAGAGACTTTTCCTAAGGGGAAATAGCTTCTGTTTTCCTTTTTTTGGGACCGGGAGGGGTTTGCAGCAATGACCTGTACCCTGGATATTGCATTGTGGTGGGGGTGTGCCCAGCTTCTTCTGGGAAGGGTCGAGTCAATCAACCTTGACTTTAGGCAGTGTTTATGAGCCCTGCTGACTTTGGGTGTGTCGGGCTGTATCAGCAGAATCTTTATGGCCTGGCCTGAAGGTCTTTCCTGGTCCTTTCCTGGGATTTTCCCATCCCCTTTCCTCCAGGAGGGAATATGCGCAGAAGCCAGAGGTAAAATGCAAGGAAAGATGGGGACAGGTAGGTAGGTAGGCATAGAGTGGCGCCTTCCTCCTTTTATAGGTCAGCAGAATAGCCTTAAATATAGAATAGAATAGAATAGAATCCTGGTATCCCCTATCTCCCACCTTCTCCTGCCCTTTAAAAATAATGTTTATTATGAACTTAATATCTCAACAAATTCCAACAATCAAATGTACTCAAGTACTCTCTTTTCCAATGCTAGAGAGGAGAGATTTAGGGAGCTCCCTGACTGAAAGAGGTTCCAGAGGGACTTCTGTTTCTCCAAGACAGAACAGGAGAGTATTCAGAGCCCTCCTGGATTCTACTATTGGGCATGGACTGGCACTGCCCTCTGGTGGGCACAGAGAGGTGAGTAGAGTGTCCTAGCCCAGCACAGAAAGCTCCAGAAATTTTGAAAATCCTTGGGCACTGCTCCCATTCTCTCCAACTCCCCACTCTATTGTCAGGGTATAAAAGAGCCTCCCTACTACTTGCCCCCAAGTCCTGGTATCCCCTATCTCCCAACTTCACCTGCCCTTTAAAAATAATGTTTATTATAAACTTAATATCTCAACAAACACCAACCATCAAAATATACTCAATTACTCTCTTCTCTAATGGCACTTCAAGGCCATCAATGTGGGTACTCCCTCTATGCCTGTCCATCCTGTATGAATCTTATTCATGGCCTGCCATATGTTTGCCTCAGGAGATCTACCCAATATGCTAGAAACCTTCCTCAAATTCTTTTTTATTTTGGAATTTTATTCCTTATTTTGTTTATTTACTCTTGTAAGTAATTGTTTCATGGGAGGGGGGATGTGGAAGAGAGTGAAAAGAGAAAGAAGCTGATACTTATATATTATTTAATGGGAAACAAGTAAATAAGCAAAATTAGCAAAAACTTCCCCAAAATCAAACTCAAAGAAAGCCTTAAATGTCAAACTATTTTTTTTAAATTTATTTTTAATATGTTTGGTTTTCAGCATTGATTTTCACAGGCGTTTGAATTACAAATTTTCTCCCCATTCCCCCCCCCCACTCCAAGATGGTGTACACTCTGGTTGCCCTGTTCCCCAGTCTGGCCTCCCCTCCATCACCCCATTCCCCTCCCATCCCCCTTTCCCTTCCTTTCTTGTAGGGCAAGATAAATCTCTATGCCCCATTGCCTGTGCATCTTATTTTCTAGTTGCATGAAAAAAAAAAACTTTTTTACTTTTGAACATCTATTTTTTTAAAACCTTGAGTTCCAAATTCTCTCCCCTCTTCCCTTCCCATCCACCCTCCCTAAGAAGTCA
>JAQQSZ010014044.1:0-11614 GCA_028646595.1 Phalanger gymnotis
GCACAGGACTCTGGGCCAGCCCTTGTTCTGAGCTCCCAGGCTGAACCTAGATGTTGGTAACTATGAATTGTATTGGGTCTGTCTGTTCGTAATTTGTTTAAGGGCTCTTGAGATGGTGTTAATGATAAGACTCCAGGCAGCTGTAGCTAAGGAGCCCTCCAGCTTGTAAACCTGGATGCTGAGGCTTTGTTAAACTCTGGTAACTATGTATTGGGATTTGAATCATACAAGGTCTGTCTGTTGATGTTTGTAATTTGCTTTTATTTTGCTCTGAAGTTCAGGGTGCTGGCTTTTTCCCTGAACTAAGTGAATGATATTTGTATGCTGAATTAAAGTAAGCTTGCCAACCCCTTCACCTTGCTCTCCTTATTAAGGCAGATCAAAAGAACCTGTGTTTTTGTGGCCTGCTGGCAGCTTTCTGGGTGCTGGCTGTGGGCCCCCACAGAAGCTGCTAGCTGGATTGTTAAAACAATCATCACCCTCTTTTCCTCGATAACCTCTTTTTTCTAGGCTTTTCTGGACACTAATTGTCTCTTGGTTCTCCACCTACTTATATGATCACTCTTTCCCTAGATTTTCATCAAGGCCATATCTGCTAACCATGGTTATCTCATGGGGCTCTGTCGTGGGCCTTTTTTCTTCTTTATAAACATTATTTCACTTGATGATCTCATCAGCTTCCAAGGAATTATTTTCTCTTCCTTACGATCCTTTGAAAATACACACACACAAATCTTATTTCCCTCTAGTTACATGTTAAAACATTTTTTTTAACTTTTTTAAAGTTTTGAGTTCTATATCCTGTTCCTCCCTCCCTTCCTCACCTCTCCCCTCCCTGAGACAGCAAACAATCAGATAGGTTATACAAGTGCAATCATGTAAGACATTTTGTTTTTGTTTTACAATTTTATACAAGAACACTTGAATAAAAGAAAGTGAAAAAAAAACATGCTATATTCAAACAATATCAGTTCTTTCTCTGGAGGTGAGTAGTATGCTTCATCCTTTGGGATTGTCTTGGATTACTGTATTGCTGGGAATAGCTAAGTCACTCACAGTTCTTCATTGAAAATATTGTTTTTACTGTGTATACTGTTCTTCCGGTTCTGTTCACTTCACTTTGCATCAGTTCATGTAAGTCTTTCCATCTTTCTCATGATTCTCAAATTCATTTATTGAGCACCACACTCTAGTGCTATCTAACTCTGTCTCATCTATAAATGCTCATTAAATATCTTGAACAAGATATCCTGTAGATCAAAGGTGTCAAACTCAGGGCCTACAAAACCCCCAAGAGGGGCCAGAACTAGTAATTGGGAAATGTATAACAAAATAAATAAAAATGTAAAATTCAACACGGATAACGTTAATTCGTGTTTTTCTAAGTTGATATGCAGCCAACAGGCATCTGTTCCTATTTGAGTGTAACCCCTGCTGTAGACATTTTAAACTCGCCATGAACAAAACTTAACTCATTATCTTTCTTTATCTATTATCTATCTTTATCTTTCAAACCCCTCTTCTTTCCAAATGTTCCTATTCCTCTTGAGGGTACCAGGGCTTGTAACCTAGCTATCATCCTCACTCTCTCTTACTCCCCCATGTCCAATCTGTTGCTAAGGCAAACTTCAATTTTACTTTTCTAAGATATCTTGTATAGGCCTCTTATATCCTCTGGCAATGCACACTCATCACCTCATGCCTTTACTATTACAATAGCCTATTCCAATACAATGACCATGTCGCACCTGGTTACCTGTGGTGCACTTCCAGGATTAAATATTAACTCCTCTGGCCCTTCATGACCTGGCCTTACTTACCTTTCTTGTCTTCTTATACCTCATATTTCTCCTCAGCCCCCCCAAGAAATCCAATCTTCCAATTCTGGCATTTTTTCTTGCTGTCTCTCATTCTTGGAATGTTCTACTTCCTTATCTCTACCTACTACATCCCAGACTTCCTTCGAGTCCTAGTTAAAATCCCACTTAGATTCTAAAGGAAGCCTTTTCCAAGCCCTCTTAATTCTAGTGCCTTCCCTTTGTCCATTATTTCTGATTTATCCCAGATATGTCTTTTTTATATAGAGCTGTTTGAATGTTTTCTCCCATTAAACTGTGATCTTCTTGAAAACAGAAACTGTTTTTTGTCTTTCTTTGTATTCCTAGTGCTTACCACAGAGCCTGGCATTTAGTAGGTGCTTAATAAATGCTTGCTGACACTGCTGCCAAAATAATTTTCCTTAAACACAGATGTGATATGTGATTCCCCTATTTGATCAACTCCAGTGACTTCTTATTCCTAAATACAAATCCCTCTATTTGGTTTTTAAAGCCCCATCTTCCTATCTTCATTCATTCATCCACATTCCTTACAAACTGGCCTTCTCTCTGTTCTTCACACATGATATCCCTTCTCCTATGTCCACAACTTTACACTGGCCAGCCCCTAGAGAGCCATGACTACAATATACTCCACTCACATCTGCCTCATAGAGTTCTTCTCTTCCTTTAAGACACAGCTCAAGTACCATCTTCTATATGAAGCCATGATTCCTATTTTCTAGTGCCCTTCCTTTAAAACTACCCTGTAATTAAATACTTTATAAATTTGATTTACTTTATATTTGTGGTGTATATATTTTATACGTATTCATTATCTCCTTCACTAGAAATATAAGCTCTTTGTGATTATTTCACTCTTTATATATGTATCTCCAGTGCCTATCAGCAGGCCTGGTACTCAGTAAGCACTTAATAAATGCTGGTTTATTGGACTGTAAAATGCAAGATGCCTGACATTTAAAGCATAAAAAGTCACCATGTTAATTCCTTGTAAGATTAACACTTAAACTTTGGAGTTACCTCTAAGGTTCTTTTAATTCTAGCTCTATGATCTTATGATCTTCCCTTATAAATCATCTTGTCAGTACCTTGTATCATTATACCAATTATTATAAAGAGCCTCAGAACCCCACAACATTTAAGGACTAAAGGATACTTTTAGTAGCAAAATTTCAAAAGTAAATAAAAATAAATTATATATGAATTAAATCTATAAGTCAATCTTAGCTATATAAACATATAAATAAGATGGCAAACATGAGCAAGAATTGTAAGGATAAGGTCTATATTAAAGAGATTCCCCCTCCTCCCAAAAGTCCAAAAATTGTAATTATTTGTATTTCACTGAGCATCACTTCTCAAGCAAACTTGAAGTAACAGTTACTGTTACACATCTTATGTTTCTGGTAAATAAAAATTTGAAATATGATAATACAATCTGTGTATGACACAGCCTGTTCTCTTGATAGGAAACTGCAAAAATAGTTTTGTCAGGTAAACAAGCAATACTGGTTGAGAGTTAATAATGGTGATGATTATCTAAGTAAAGACGATATGTACAAAATATTAAATGAATCACATATTATGATGTATTCTGAATAACTCCAAAACTCTAAATAATCTTGGAATAATGATTATGACTTGTATTTCAGTTTCCTTTCAAATATATCTGTATATAAACATCAGAGAAATGATCAGTCTCATGAAATTCACTTGTGCCAATATGATACAATATTCTCTCTATAGCAGGAAAATTTACATTCATTTCTTAATTAAGGAGGAAAAGTCCCTGGTCTTCAAAGACTTTTTGTCTACTAGTGGGATGGAGGAAGAAAGACAATAAGTATATAAATGACTATGTTACAGGTAAAGCCCATATAAACTGAGGATCCTTATCCCAAACTCTCACTCTTGCATTTGAGTCTTGGGTTCCAGAGCAAGAATACATTTCTACCTCAAGGTTCTAGATGTATTCCTCAGAGGTGATTCTCTAATGCTCTCAGTTCAAGCCCATACCAGTGTGCTTCCCCCTAATATTATCAGCTGAGGATCAATTAGCATTCAGCCTTAAGTAGCTTTTAGAAAGAGGCATTCACTATGATGGGCAGCTATGTGGCACAGTAGACAAAGCACTGGTTCTGGGGTCAGGTGGATCTGAGTTCAAATTCAAATTCAGACACTAGCTGTATGACCCTGGACAAGTCACTTAACCTTGTTTGCCTAAGTTCCTCATCTGTAAAATGAGCTAGAGAAGAAAATGGAAAACCACTCCAGTATCTTTGCCAGGAAAATCACAAAAAATGAGGTCACAGAGAGTTGGACATTACTGAAACAACTCAATAACATTTACTAAGATGGCACAGTAATGTGATACACTCCTACAAGGACACGGGACTAAGTGGACTCAGGCTTCACGGGCTCATGTGGAAAAGGGCTAACTCATAGCTCCTGGTTGTTGGAAATCTTTTTCTCTCATCCATGGAGTGCTCAAGAAATTTGTCTTCAGCATGGTGAACGTGTGATCCAGTTTGTCTTTGGCTCCCAACGCAAACACTGTTATCAAACGATTTGGGGATAGCCTTAGGAGGTAGATGGGAGGTCCAACATCCTCCAGATCCTCTGAAGCTCACACAGTCCTCTGGCCAAAAGAGGAGGAAGGGAAGGAGACCTGGCTAAGGACTCTCCCATCTCTTCCTCCACCCATGGTTCCTTCTCAGGAGGTTGCACTAGAACACTGTTCGCTTCAATTCCTAGAGTGACTCTCTTCTAGATTCATTTGGTAATTTATAAAGGATCCCTGCTTTGTGGCCAAGTTTCCTGGACTCAACCAAAAATTCTCATGCAATGTAATTCTAGTATGAAGGCCTTTTCTGAACTTCCTCTAAAGCTTTCAACTGATTCATTGGTCAACCTATCACTTACTTTAAGTGAGGTGGGTTTGAGAAAATCTATCACCAAACCCTTACACAAGACCTAAAATACAATGTTTTCATGGTGGAAAAGACAAATGACTATGAAGGTACAGAGGCAGAGGGATCACCGTCACTTGAATAGCACCAAGGAAGGCTTCATGAAGAATGTAATATTTCAGTTGTTCCTGCCACAGGATTTAAACAGAAGTTGGAGGGCATTATTTTAGCCTGAAAGAACATGAACAAATGTGAAGAATGTTCTGAAAAGTGAACAGCTTCATCTGGCTGGAATGTACCCTAGCTATGTAAGAATACTGGGAGATAAAGCTAGAAAGACTGGCTAAGGTCAGAGCACGAAGCATCTTAAAAGACAGGCTAAGCATGAACTTTAATTCCTATAAGCTATGAGAAGCTATTGAAGGATTGTAAGCAAAGAGAATGATGTAATCAAAGATGTGAACTAGGAAACTTAATCTGATTGAAGCTCATTGCATGGACTGAAGAGGAGCATCTTGGAGGCAGGAAGGCTAGGAGATTATTGCAATGATTTGGAGGTAATTAGGGCCTGAAATAGGAAGAGAAGGGGAAATGGGACTGCACAAGAAAGGCATATGAGAGACACTGTAGAGGTCGAATACACAGTATTTGACAACTAGCTAGATGCAGGTGATGAGGGAGCCTGAGTAACCAAGAAAATGATTATGCTTTCAACATGGAGATGTAATTAAGGAAGAAAATTTTCAGCAGGGACAAAAGAGGGAGATAAATTTGGCTATATGGAGGATAAGGAGAGGGTAAGACATGCAGGTAGAAATGTCTAGCAGACAGCTAGATATGTGTTAGTGGTATGCGAGGGATAAGAAGGCACTAGAGACATAGTAATTCCATGAGAAAGTAGCTATTTAACCGGTGACTGGTTCAAATACATGTCAGTTATCATCTTCCTTTCACTCTTATAATAGAGCCCCCAATGTATTGCCCAAATATAACTCTTCATCCTCACTGAAACCTCAAACCCCTGGACTCTTCTTTTCTACACCATCATCCACACAATGATTACACTCTCTGCCCTTCTTCATCATGATCCACTTAGGAAATCAGTTCAACTGTAATATGTACTCTTTTCTTGAATCCTTTGCCCCCTCACCCTATCACTGACCTTGTACTGCCAAACCTCAGCTCTGGATGACCCTCATCACCTTCTGCCATCACTCCTACTCACATGTTGCTGAACAAAGCTGGAGAAAATTACAAAACTATGATGACTGGGTCAAATTTATGTTAATGTAATCTCAACTGGGTCCTCACTGCAGCAAGGCAATCCTTTTACACCTCCCTAATTGACTCACTAGCCTGCTAACCATAAAATCTTCTCCAAACCACTGCAACATTCCCTCAGAAAAATAGTGCAATCCATTGATGCTCACCTACTTGCTGTCACTCAAATATAACACTCTATCTCCCAATTCCATGCATTTTCCTTCCTAAAATAATATTTTTTCAATCAGCAAAAATGTGCCTTTTCATTCTCCTACCCCACCCTATCCCTCAAATGAAAACAAAAGGAAAACAAAACCTATTACAAATATAGTCAAGCAAAACATATTTCCATGTTGGTCATGTCCAAAAATTTTTTGTCCCATTCTGCACTCTGGAGTCCTTTACCTCTCTAGGAGGAGGTGGACAGCATGTCTCATCTTTAGCCTTCTGGAATCACGGTTGGTCATTATACTGCTCAGAGTCCTAATTCTTTAAAAGTTGTTTGTCTATCATATTATTGTCATTGTATAAATTGTTCTCCTAGTACTATTAACTTCACTCTAAATGAATTTATAAAAGTCTTTCTAGGATTCTCTGAACCATCTCCTTCATAATTTCTTACAGCATAATAATATTTTATCACATTTTATCCATAACTTGTTCATTCATTCCCCAATTTTCAGGCAAGCCCCCAGATTATTATTTGTCACCTTCAGAGTTTGTTTTGCTTAGGACTAAACTTTCCCCTAACTTATCTTCCCTTTAATTCCCCTTCTCTCCCTTTTCTTCTATTTCTGTGATGAAATGTATTTCTGCATTCAGTTGCATGTATGTGTATTTTTCTCTCCTTTCATCAGTTCAGATGAGAATGAGGCTGAGGTGTCAGCTGGTCCTCTCCCCCTCCTCTTTGTTTGTATAGACATCTACCTGTGCATTTGATGTAAGATAATTTTCACTAACCTTCTTTTCCTTTCCTCACCTTCCTCATGTGTTCTCTTAACTCTCTCTCCATTTTTTTTATTAAGGTTATCAACACATAACAGAATTATTCTCAGGCTTTGTCTAATTAGAATCTCTCTATGACCCTTGATGATGGTAGGGTTCAGAGGAGCACATGTATCATCTTCCTGTATTTTAATTAAGCAGTTTGTCCTTATTTAGTCCCTTATCATTTTTATTTCCTGTTTATCTTTTTATGTTTCTCTTAACTTTTATGTTTGAATTTCAAACTTTCTAAGTAGCTCTAGTCTTTTCATCAGGAAAGCTTGCAAGTCCTCTGTTTCACCAAAGGTCCATTCCTCTTCCCTCCCTGCCTACCATAGCATTATTACTCAGTTTTTGATGGGCAAGTTGGTTATTCTTGGCTATAAGCCCATATCCTTTGCCTTCTGAAATAGATTCCAATATCTCTACTCATTTATAGTGGTGACTGCTAAATCAATGATTCTGACTGTGGTTCCTGGAGACTTAAATTCTTTCTTTCTGGTTGCTTGTAGCATTTTTTCTTTGACCTGAAAGTTCTGGATTTTGATTATAATATTCTTGGGATATTTTACTTTGAAGTTTCTTTTAGGAGGTAATCAGTGTATTTTGTTTCCACTTTGCCCTGCGGGTCTAAAAGATCCAGGCTGTTTTAATATTTCTTGAAATATGATGTTTTGGCTCTTTTTTTGGGCTATAGTGTTCAGCTAGTCCAATGATTCTTAATTTTTTTCTCTTCAATCTGTTTTCCAAATAAGTTGCTTTTGCCAAGAGGTATCTTTCATTTTCTTTGCTTTTTTTCAGTCTTTTTACTTTGCTTGTGTCCTATTTCATGGAATCATTGCCTTCTATTTCATCTAATTTTCAGGGAGTTTTTGCTTTGGTAAGGTTTCTACCTCTTGTGCCAAGCTAATTCCCTTTCCAATTCTTTCTTACAAAGCTCTCATTTCTTTTCCAATTTTTTCCTCAAGTGTTCTCACTTTGGTTAAAAAAAGAAAACATTTTAAACTCTTAAAAAAACCAAAACTTTTGTTTCCAAAAAACCACTCCTTGTTATTTGCCTACAGAAAAGGAAGAAAAGACAAAAGGTGAGGGGAGAGGGCAATGAGACAAGGTGTTATTTCCTCCCTACCCCATATACTGACTTCTTGCTCTTTCACATCTTCTATTCTGGAGTCCCATTTAGAGGCACCTTCTTCTCTTGCTACTTCAGGTGCCCTCGTGCATACATACACGGGCAGAGGGCAGCAAAGATAAGAGCCATGTCCAAGCATACCACCACAGTAATTATGTGAACATAAAAGAGGACAGGAGAGAATGATGGCACTGGGATTATGATGACAGTGAAAGTGGCAGCACCAAATGGCCCAACAGTGTAAAAAATAAAGAGCTGGCCAAAGGTGAACAGATAGATAGCAGCAGGGCATGGGCAGCAAACTCTAGGTGATATCCCATGCATCTCTGCTTCCACCAGTACCCCTCACTCAAGTAATGAGCTTACTATAAAGAGCCAAGAAAACTGGTTGACTACAGACATCATCTACACTGAGAACATCCTGCAGGCAAGGGAAAGACAGGATTCAGGCCCACTGTATAGCAGGAACATGCTGCCCCCAAAATAAATCAAGCCAGAAAGCAGGTATTCCTAGCGCTCATAGCTATACATGGATTCCTGTTTACCCATCACAGAGATCATCCTGTAGATCTTGATCAGCACCTGTATTTGGAAGCTGACAAGTTTGAAGGCTACCCACAGGTGCCAACTGCTGAGGATACTGGAGAAGCTGGCAAAGGAGTACTGACGTACACATGTTCCATATTGGGGGCTGTTTACAGAGCACCACAAGCCAGTTATTACTAGTGTTAGCATTTCAGTTCATTGAAACATTCGCCAGGCATCGTATCTGTAGCCCTATGGTTTCACGCCATTGCTCTCTCTTACAGTTCCTACCAACTCAGGCAGGACATCCAAAGTCCCTCAGAATATAAAAGCAACTTCAGGGCCTCGGTATAGATGGTTTCCGTCAGGGAACTGCCTGGGGCTCATCTGGAGGGTTGAGTTGACTGTCAAGCATACAGTCCCAAACCACAAGGGTGGTTCCTGTGCCAGAAGTACCAGACTAAGAAGTGGTCAGGCTGCCATAGTCAGCAATATTCACCAGGAATCTGAAGAACCAGATCTGGGCCTTCAGAAACTGGCCCTCACAGCTGAACACAACACTCCAGCTGCAGGATGACTAGGACAATATCTTTTATTATAGAGACCATGCCCTTATTGCTACACCCAAAGATTACATGGACTTTTTTGGCTACCATGTCATTGAGCCTGCACTTCACCAAAACCCCAGAGATATTTTTCATACAAACTGCCGTCTAGCTCCATCTCCTCCATCTTATACCTGCAGTTGATTTTTTTTAACATTAGCATATGAAAATTTGAAGACAAGATTTTAAATTTATACCTGTGAAATTTCATCTCATTTGATTTAATCCATCATTCTCACTTGATGAAGTTATTTTTTAGCTCCTGATTTTATCCTCCAACATATTACCTTTCTGAACTCTGTGCCATATGTAAATTTGATAAATATACCATTTATCTTGACATCCTGAGCACCTATATATTCATCCACATTGATTAAAATGTTGACAGAACAGATTCCAAAGAGGGAGGGCTGAGACACTCTTCTCTAGCTGATGTTCATACGTTAATTACTTTGGATCCAGTTATTTAACCATGTTTTCAAATCCAATTGACACTACTATATCATAGCCACATTTCTCCATCTAATCCTTTCCTCTCTCTATCTCCACCTTCAGATCCAAACTTGTTACATCGTTGGCATTGGGAATTTCTCTTTAGGAAGCTCCCAGGACATCTCTCCAACTATTCGGCCATTAACAGTCTCTGAGACTTGCTCAGGGACACAAAGAGATTAAGGGCTTTTTTGACCTTGGTTACACTGTCAGTATGTGTCACAGATGAGACTTAAACTCATTCCTTCCTTAATAAAGACCAGCTCTCCGTCTATTACATTTCTCATCTAGAAGTACTTTTGAATGGAAAAATCGTATGTCTTCATAGGATTCAAAGCTGTACAAGACCTAAGAGATCATCTAGTAATCTGCTCATTTTAGAGAAAAGGAAACTGAGGCCCAGAAAGGTTAAAATGTTATCCAAACTCACAGGGCTGGTGAATAACAAAGACTGGGGCCAGATCTCCTGCCTACTAGTTTACTGCTCTTTTCACCTTACTATGCTATCCTCTATGCTATAGAAATTTAATAAAAAAAAATCTAATAATAAGTATTTTTATCTGAGAAACCTTAAGGCATATCTACCTCCACAGTAAGAAATTTTTTTTAAAAAAACTGCATATTTGATCAAAGATAAGGTTTTAGCTAGGCACAGAGCAAATTTATTCAAAGAACTGTCTGTCTACTTAAATTATAGGCTTTAGAAAATATATTATTCTGTCACACTAAATCTGTCTTAATCCCTTTGAAGACTTTAGATCACTGATCCACAAAGAATTACCCCCCCCCACTTTAGTGCCTACCTCTTCTCCTATGTTCCTAAGAGGGTATTTGTGCTCTCTTCCTATATTCAAAAGTTTAGAGAATACATTTAGATGTGGAAGTGACCTTAGTCATTGTTTAATCAAATCTTCTCACTTTATAGATGAAGAAACTGAGTTCCACAGAGGTTAAGTGCTTTAACCAATTTCATACAAGCAGTTAAAGCAGCAGAGCCCAAATTCAAATGGGAAAGATGTGTGTGTATGTGTGTGTCTCTTGTGAGGGTGTATGTGTGTATAAGTGTATATGTGTCCAAGCGCATGTGAAGATGTGAGTGTGGTGGGTGTGGGAGTAGGTAATTGTATGTATGTGAATGTATGTGTGTGAGCATATGTGTATAAGTGAGTGTGTCTGCTGGAGTATGTGTGAGCAAGGCAGCGAGGGGAAGTATACAGTCATATATAGAATATTACTCTTAAGCACACTGCTGCACAATCAGTGAATGCTAGATAAATATACAATAACAATGATGATACATCTGTGTATCAAGTACCCAACTTGAAATAAGAGGCTCAACTCCAAATATACCCAGAAATGTGTACTATACCTTTACAAGACATCTTCAAATGATTTAAATAGTAAATCTTAGCATTAAAAATCTAGCAAATAGATATCTGTCTTTGGGGGCTGAGCCAAGATGGCAGCTGGGAAGCAGTGACTGGCGTGAGCTCCCCACCAAGTTCTTCCAAAAGCCAGTAAAACAATGGCTCTGAACCAATTCTAGAGCTGCAGAACCCACAAAGTGGCAGAGGGAAGCAGGGCCCCAACCCAGGACAGCCTGGATGGTCTCGGGGTAAGGTCTGTCCCACACGGAGCTCCCAGCCCCCAGCTGAGGGGAGCAGAGCTGAGCCCAGCGCGCATGGCGCGAACACACCAGACACAGACCTACCAGACCAGGAGACGAGCGGAAAGTGCCCTGGCATCCTGAAATACTGAGCTGTGGCATGTACCAGACCTCTCAACCCACAAAGAGCAAAGACAGCAGAGAAGGTTAGTGGGAAAAGCTGCGTGACTGAGTTTGCGGTTCCAGCCACTTGCCCC
>JAQQSZ010014046.1:0-11613 GCA_028646595.1 Phalanger gymnotis
TTGAATTTAAAATGCTTGGGAGATATCCAGGTGGGGAGGTAGTCTTTTTTTTTTTTTCTGAGGGGAGAAGGTAGGGCAATTGAGGTTAAGAGACTTGCCCAAGATCACACAGGTAGGGAGACATTCTACTGAAACCCTGAAAACATTGGTGATTCTCGGAAATAACCCAGCAGTCATAAAGACCATTATGAGGTCATCACGATCCCACACTTGCTAAGTCTCTGCAGATGTAACCATGCATGCTTTCTCAAACACTTAAGAAACCACCATGCTTCGCTTCGCAAATCCTCTCTTAAGACATGTTATTCACAGGAATCATTTTGACAGCATTGTGAGGAGGCAATGTCTCCAGTACATAAAAAGTCTAAGAAGCCTACAATCTGATGGATTTAATACCATCTTTTTAGGGGAAACAGATATACCTGAACATCTTGTCACAGGAGAAAACCTGGGTGATGAAAACTTCACACATAACCCAACATGGAGTGTTGTACATGGTGGAAGCAGTCAAGGATGGGTTCCTTGGAAATATCGAATGTTCCTAAGAGATGAGCTTTGTAACAGACAGGAAGAGGGTCTCTTCCTTGAATTCTGCAGCGTAGTGAAAAAGGCCTATGGAAAATGTGTTATTGTGGTCAGAGAGAAAAAACAGATAAATGGAAGAAGGCAGAATGCAGTCATAGAAGACAAACAAGTTCAACCTTACACGTCATCATCAGTTATTAATTTAACCAGCATTTCCTGTTGTCCTGAAGTAGCCAAAGCTATTGGGCATGAGCTTCTTCCTCTTCCATCCCCTTATAATTACCTAAATCCTTTAGATACCGCCTGGTCTTCTCTGAAATGGTTTATCATTAACAACAGGAAGGAATTTTGTTTGCGGTCTGTTGACAACATTTATTCTTACCAGTATATACTTTTCAGTGACTTGATTGGGAAAGGCATTGAGAGGATGACGCCGTCCAAATGGAACACAGTCATTAACAGAGTTCGAAGATGGGAAAACTACTACCTTGGTAAATGCTCTTGAAGAAAGTTCCCCCTGCAAGCAGCTGCCCTCCTTCCCTACGGGGCATTCTTCAACAACTAGATTCTTGGCTCTCTTTTTACCTTCTACATTGCCCTGGGCCATTGTGGTACAAACCTCACATTCTAATAGACTGCTGATGCACATGCAACTCTCTGAGCTTGGTGGTGGCATCATCATAAACATATCATTAAATCAATTCAATACTTCAACAAGGGACGAAAAAAAGGAATGAGAATGTTTGGTTGGCTGAGTACTGTAACTTTAAGTCTCTACAATCAGCAAGTGTGGTAAGTTCACTGGGGTAAAGAAGAAATAAACACATACAGTCAACTTTTACTAGTCTTTCTTTCTTGCTTTCTTTTTTTCTCTTTCTTTCGTTCTCTTTCTTTTTCTCTTTTTCTTTCTTCCTTCCTTCCTTTCCTTTTTCTTCCTATCTTTCTTTCCTTCTTTCTTTTTCTTCCTTCCTCCCTTCCTCCTTTCTCTTTCTTTCTTTCCTTCTCTCCTTCCCCCTTCCTTCCTTCCCTTCTTTCTTCCTTCCTTTTCTTCCCTCCTTCTCCCTTCCTTCCTTTTCTTTTTTCTTTCCCTTCCTTCCTTCCTTCCTTCCTTCCTTCCTTCCTTCCTTCCTTCCTTCCTTCCTTCCTTCCTTCCTTCCTTCCTTCCTTCCTTCTTTCCTTTCTTTCTTTCATTATTTCTTTCTCTCTTTCTTGCTTCTTTTTCTTTCTTTTCTTTGTCTATTTCTTTCTTTCTTCTCTCTCCACATCAGGTATCACAACCTTACCTGCTGGTGCTCTGCCCAAAGGGAATATAAATTTTAATCTCTGAAACATTTATTTTTAAGATCAGCCTTAACCCCAAATCACTCCGGTGGCAGACCAAGCCCTACTTGGTCACTGTTTGGGTTCTGATTGGCTCGGAATGAACATGAATAACAATTGTTACTGTTTTGGCCAGAAATGCTGAGGGTCTTTCCCTCCCACATCTGTTGTTGTTTTTTTTTTTAAGATGCCATTCTTTCCTTCATTTTTTAAAAGCCTTAATCACTGAATGGGTGCTGCCTCAGTCAAGGCCAAGGATTCCTACAACATCCTGGGCAACCTCCAGTCATCCTGATCCATATCTAGCCACTGGACCCAGATGGCTCTGGAGGAGAAAGTGAGGCTGGTGACTTTGCACAACCCTCCCTCACTCAAATCCAATTCACTTGAATGTCATGGCATCACCTCCCCGATGTCATGGTCCCCTTCAAGAATGAAAGACAAACAGCAATTGTTGACTCAGTAGAGAGATAACTAAGAATTCTGGCATAGATTCAGTTATTTGAAAAACTAGTGCAGAGGATAGTTTGCCCAGGTACAACTGTATTCTAACAAGGGGCAGCTCACAGATTCTGGCCCTAGCTTTTATGGAAGGGCTAATTAACCAATCGATCAAATCCTAGCCCACAACCCATGGGAGAGACGATTGAGGGGCATGGCTGTGGGGGAACATAGGTTATTTTCACTTTTGTCCTTTTAGAAAACACAAATTGATCAGCTGGGAAGTGTCCAAAAGGGTAACCTGGATCAATCTACTTGTCATCGATCAATAATTATATAATTAATTTATGAGGGTAAAGGTACTTGAGGGGCAGCTAGGTGGGCAGATGGATAGAGTGCCAGGCCTGGAGTAAGGAAGACTCGTCTTCCTGAGTTCAAATCTGGCCTCAGACACTAGCTGTATGACCCTGGGCAAGTCACTTTACCCTATTTACCTCAGTTTCCAGATCTGTAAAATGAGCTGGAGAAGGGAATGGCAAACTGCTCTAGTATTTTTGCAAAGAAAATTCCAAATGAAGCCATGAAAGGTCAGATGAGACTGAAAAACAACAGAACAACAAATAACAACAAAGATAGTTGGGGGTGGGCAGACAGGGTGGAGGACTTCTGTGAGGAAGTACATTGCCCAGTTATCAAAACAAAGGAGCAAATTCCCAATCACCTGCCCTTTTAATGACTGAATTAGTGATGTTTCTAGGCCTTTCCTCTTCCTACTGCCTCTTCTGTGGCTTTTTCATAGCTTGTTGGCACTTCTAAGGGGCTGAAAGGGGAGGTAAAACCCAAATCAAAACACACTAAGTCTTCAGTCAAACATTTGGTGTCTCATTATCAACTCAAGCTTGAGTTGTTTGAAATAGATGAGTTCATCTTCATTTCCCCTCATGCTACTTCCTCTAAACTTACTTATTTTTATTGTGGACACTACCTTCCTCACAGACAGGTTCATGACCTTGGATCTATGAATTTAACTTTTCCCTCCTACAGATGGCATGAAAGAGCAGAGATTCTGATAGGCAGAAGAGAGAGAAGGGAGAACATTATGGCATGGTGGGAAAGCCAGTACAAAGGTATGCTGTGTCAATACCAGGAGACAGCACATCATATATGAAGAAAAGGAGAACAGTATGGCCGGACCAGAAAATTCATGGAGGGAGGCAACTGTAAAAAACATTGGAAAGGCAGAAGGGGCCAATTGTGAAGAATTTCAAGTGCCAAACATGGGAGTTTGTATTTGATCCCGGAAGAAATAGGAAGCCATTGGAATTTACTGAGTAGTGGGGTAACATGATCACTGTACCTGTGTTTTAGGAAAATGACTTTAGCAGCTGTGTGGTTGGTGGACTGGAATAGTGCTCTCCATACTCTAGGCTGGGAGACCAATTGGGAGACAATTGCAGTAACACAGACCAGAGATTATTAGAGCATAGACTAGAGAAGCGTGTAAATAAGAGTGAATGGGAAATGTACAAAAGATGTGGAGAAACAAATGACAAGATTTGACATTATAAGTAAGATATATGGGGTGAGGGTGGGAAGTCAAGGCTGAAACTGAAGTTGTACTCCTGGGTGACTGAATGGATAGTAGTGCTGTCAATAGTAATAGATAAATTTAGAAGAAGAGCAGATTTGGGGGAGGAGGGTGAAGACAATGAGTTCTGTTTTGGATGTGTTGAGTTTGAGATGTCTGTGGGACATCTGGTTAGAAATGTCCAAAAGGCAGTGATACCAGATTAGAGTAGACTAGAGTAGAGTAGAGACTAAGGTCTACTGAACTTCAGAAGTTATCTGCATAGAGATAATAATTAAATCTATGGAGGCTCATGTGATTACCAAGTGGGACAGTATAGAAAGAAAAAAAAAACTGGGACTAAGACAGGGGACTGGAGGATACCAAGATTAGAAGGCATATGGAAGTGACAATCTAGCAAAGGAAGACCAAGTAGTCAAAAAGGCGGGAGAATGAAGAGAAAAAAGTATCACAAAAACCCACAGATTGGAGAGAATTCAAAAGAAGGTAGTCAGCAGTGTCAAATGGGACAGAGAACAAGAAGTATAAAGACCAAGAAATGACCATTAGCTTTGTCACTTAAGCCGTCATTGGTAATTGTGGGTAGAACAGTTCAATGAAATGATGTCAATATACATGGCAGAGGGTCAATCAGTGTGACAGAGCAGATAAGAAAGTAGATGCAAAATTAGACTGAATTCAGAGGCAAATCATTGTAATGGTAAGAAGAGGGAGCCTTTTTTTTAAAACTGTTTTCTCTTTTGGGATAATGAGTCTTGCCTTTGTTTCAATCAGGGCAGGTAAAGTGAGACCTTTTGCCTTGTTTTGGAGTACTTCTCAGCACTGAGGTATTACTTTCAAATGTAAAGGCAAGCAAAGTGGGACTTTTTGTTGTCTTTTGTTCTGGACTGCTTCTTAGCACTGAGGTAATCAAGTGCCTTTGTTGAGTCTTGCCTTTGTTTCAATGGGGAATCTGATTGAATCAAGGTCTTTAATGAAATGCTTAGGAAATGAGAAAGCCCCAGGCCCTATACCTTTTTGCTAAGTGGGTACTAAGCCCCAGTGCCCTGAGAAGGGTATATATGATCTTGGTGTTTTATTTTGGGGGCACACTCATTAGAAGAGTGTTGGTGTGGAGACTCTGGGTAGCCATCAAGGAACCTTACCCCCCCCCTCCCAACACTTTGAAAACCCAGATGTTGGTGCTTTTCTCTCTCTGGTAACTATGTATGTATGAAACCTGTCTGTTGATCTATTTATATTGTCTCTGTTTGTAATTTGTTTGTATTTGCTCTGAAGTTCAGGGTGCTGACTTTTCCCCCTGAACTAAGTGAATGATATATGTACGCTTAATTAAAATGAGATTGTAAACCCCTTAAAGTTGCTTTCCTTAGAAAAACAGATCAAAGGACCTGTGCTAGCAGCCCTCCTGTGTGCTCTTGTTGTTGGTCTTTCACCTCTACAACAGCTGCTATCGACATTGTTGTTACGATCATTTAGGATGATGGTGGTGATAGTCTTGCCCTGTTCAATCCTGATCAGACAATATCTAGAATATTGTGTACAGTTCTGGGTGCCACATTTCATAAAGGACAAATTGATCACCTGGCAAGTGTCCAAAATGGCACCCAAGATCAATCAAACAGTCAATTAACAATTGTGTGTTAATTATCTAGTATGTGCTTGTCGCTGTCCTACATACTAGGGATACAAAGATAAAAAAGTAAAAAAAAATTGTGGTTTTCACTGACCTTGTATTCTATCAAAGGAGACTCTATATGTGTGCATGTGCATGTGTGTGTCTTGTTGGGTAATAAAAGACATTCTACCAGTTGCCAGGCAGTTTCTTGGGTAGTTAAAAGTTCCATGATTCCATCTTCTGGCCTACTTCAATAGCTGTGGTAGTATATGCCAATATGTTAAAAATCTGTGTTCTTATTAGTGTAGGAATTCCCTTCACTGAGGCAGATTGTAACCCATCTACAATTGGCAGACTTACCAGCCTGGGGTTGAGAAAGAGTAGGTGGATTTTCCATGATCGTATAGCTACCAAGTATCATAAAGGGAATTTGAACCATGGTCTTCCTGACTTCAAATCTCACACTCTATCTCACTGCAGTACACTGAGTCACCAAAACTGAGAGAAAAACATCTGTCAAACGCTCATCTGTATCATGGTCAATCCATTTCTTCCAAACTCTTAGTCCAATAACAATTTTTTCTTTCCCCCATGAAAGACAACAAATAGTATTTTGTGCTAAAAATGCTTCTATCATACTTTATATTTGTATTGTGCTTTAGTTTCAAATGACTTTCATATATCCCTCTGGGTCTTTCCAATAACCATATGAAATAAGAAGGTATTTAACTATATTTTACAGATGAATATTTTAGGAGGCTTAGGTTTTCCAATACCACCTCTCCTTGTAGTAAGCTATTCTTTAGATTAGACAACTTTGGTAGAGTATAACCACTAGATTTAGAAGCAAGAGAGAGCTGGGTTTGAATCTTGCCTCCAATATAAGCTAGGAATAAGACCAGTAAGCAAATCATTTAATTTTGCTGAATCTCAATTTTCTCATCTATAAAATGATGGATTTGAACTAGATAGCATATTCTAGCTCTAAATCTATGATTCTGCATGCTATAAAGCACTATATAAATATTTATCATCATCATTTGGAGTCAAAAGACCTGGTTCTGATTCCTACCTCTGCTCCTTACTACCTGGGTAATTTTATCTCCTTGGATAGGCTTTAACTTCCACAACTATAAAATGAAGGGGTTGAATTCAGACTAATGCTAAGAAAATTACTAAAATGAACATGCCCTTTGACTTAAGAGATTCCAGCAATGGGTGTATACCTGCAAAGAGGTCAAGGAAAGATTCTGAACTTACCCAAAATTCATGGCAATTCTTTTGATGATGGTAAAGAACTGGAAACAAAGTAGATTCTGTCCAAATATTTGAGGAATGGCTAAACAAACTGTGTTGCATGAACACAGAACTTATGTCATTATAAGAAAGGAAAAATATGAACACTTCACAGAAGCATAGGAAAACTTATATGAACTGATGCAGAATGAAGCAAGCAGAAGTAGGAAAACAACTTATATATAATGAAAATTATATAAATAGAAAGAATAAAAAATACTCCCGAATGCCATGCAGTGATAATGATCAATGTTGTGCCAAATGTGTCTCTCTTCTTTGCAGGGGGAGGGAGGCCTACAGGTATGGAACACTGATATACTGTCAGATTCAGCTGATAAATAGGACAGTTTTGATTAGCATTTTCATGTGGGACTATCTTCTCAGCATTTCTTGATAAATTTATATTCTTTCCTGATCCTGAGAGAAATCATTCAATAAATTGGGAAAAAGTATGAGAATTCTCTTGTGGGAATAAAAGGTTAACAAGAAACATGGAGATGTTAATGGCTCAAAGGAATCCACTGTGACAGCAAATCTAAAGCAGGGGCAGGAACAGAAGATGGTTAAGATCAACATTTCTGAGAACCATGACAGAAGGAGAGAAGTGGTCATGATCTAATCTTCCCTTGCTAGTACCTGCTGCTGTCTTCCAAGTGTGTGTTTATAGCCCTGTCTTCTGCTAATGATGAGTCATTATTGCAAATAAATAAGTTTATATGTATGGCATACTTTATACAAATCCTATCAGTTTTGTTACAAGAAACAGCAAATTTTTGGAAGCAAAGTAAGTCCTTAAATTGGCATTTTCAACATGTGATTCTGTAACATGTGGTTAACCCTGCTAGGAGACCTGAATGTTAGTGTTACTGAAAAACTGCCTAATAATGTTTGTGGGCATTTTCCGGTATTTGAATAGTTGCTATAAAATATAGTTCTCTGTAAAAAACTACTATATAGCTATCCCTTCCACATTGTGAGTTTGTGGTTTTGATATATCACGGGTCAGCATAAGAAATTAAATGGGAATTTTGGGGGAGTTTTGCAAAAGCCACAGATGACATGCAAAGGCCAGCAGACAACACAGAGCCTATGACCAAGTACTTAACCCAAATTTTACAATAAGGTACAGTAAACACCCCATAAAAGAAAAAAAATTCAGACTTCTTCTCTAGCTGGTACAGAGAAAGAGCCAAACATTTTTACGCACATTTTCCAGATGGAGGAGTTGCCACACTCCTAACCCCTGTGATGTGGAAGGGATAACTATACAATATTTCTTATTTATTAAGCAATTTTTTTCAATATCCATAATGATGAATAAAGAGTATGAAGAATGTTGAAAGTATATTGAGAACAATAAAGGAAGTCAGTCGGCTCATTGCCCGATATGATTTAAATCACTGTAACAATATTTTAGTTTATAATAATAAGCCATAAATTTATCATTAAAATCTTCGGCATTCCATTGAGTTTAACTTCCATGACTTCAAGTACTTGCTTGATTGTACTAATAACCTTATTTTCACTTTCATGTTGGCACATTCACAGCTTGGTGCAGTAGAGTAAAAAAGAGGGGCACAATGATGTACAAGTTTATATCTGCCAAAAAGAGGAAGTACTTGTAAAAGTGAACGTGAATCTGCTCCAGAAAGTGCTAAAGTCACCTCTCAAGTTCATGATGAGAGAACTGAAAAAATGGAAAAGCAGTCAAGTTTGTGGGTAAATCAGATGATGGTCACTCCCACCCTCTTGACCTCCAGTGACCACTGGGGCATCCCACCTCCCCTCAGTGCCCATGCCACTGAGCTCCCAAGCACCGTGGCCCACCAGCATGGCAGGATGCTGCAGCAGTGCCATGTCTGGCCCCCAGAAAGCAGAGGCCGTGGTGAGAATTCTGAGCTCTGAACAGAGGTCAGGGACCCACCCTGAGGCAGGTGCTTTTTACTGGGAACAGTTCAACCCAGAGCTAGAACCAAAAAAAGAGATTAGAGATGGCAGCCGGTGCCCCTTTCCCTTTTTTACCTCAGGCTTCTTCTGACATCCTGGCCCCTCCCTCTCCCTATTCTGTCTCTTCTCCCTTGCATTTATAGGTTATTTCATGATTATATATTAGGGAAAGTACATATTATCAGAATTGATGCTTTGTTATAAAGAATTATATGCACAAAAGTGTATTTTCAGCAATCTCTAGTGAAATGTTACAGATTTTGGTGGTCACAGGAACCTAACCACACATTTCCCATAGGTTCAATTTATTAATATTCACATTTTTTTTTACTTTCATGCCATTTTCTAAAAATGTTACCCCAGTGAAAATTGAGGATTGACTATATATATCATTTCTTTTTAAAGAAAACCTCTAAAACTTTTAGTATAACCTTGTTCACAAGAAAAATGGTTCACTGCTTATTATCTTATTATCATGTAAAAATACATAAAATGTTATAAGAATCCTAATTTCTCATTCCTAAATCCTAAAAGTTATTATCTGTTGGGAATTTAGAAACACTACCTTTATTAAACTTCTCCCCCCTCCACTTTTTTGAAAAGAAAATTTATTATAAGGGTTGTCTCAATGGAAAGAAGAAAAGGGAAGGCTATATTCCCAAAGGAAAGTGAGATTAAAAACAAACTATATTGATACAATTTAAAAAAACCTTTAATGAGGATATTGGGTTTGAAGGACCTTCCAAATCCTAAAACCCACAACAATTTCTAAGTATTTAGAAGTTCACAGACAACAAATTGAGAAAACTATTTTAATATGTAAATTAGATGCCAATTCTTAATAAAGCATATACAAACTTACACACTGTTTTAAGTTCAAGTTACAGGTGGGGATATATTCCCTTGACACACCAAACTCCTAGAATTTGGAGTCTATCCGAATCACCAGACAGTTCGCAAAATCTAGAAAGAAATTTTTTTAAAAGACTGGTCAGTATTTAGAAAAAAAAAATCACTATCACTTTTCACATTCCACTTTACATCTAAGATTCAGAACCACAAAACATCTAACAAATAAAAACTTTAAATCTATCTCTTGGCAGATATGGATTGTTTTCTTTACAAATTGTTTCCTCAAAAATTGTCCATTTATTTAAAACATCATCAGCCAATCTTTGAAAAGCTGTAGGAGAAACACAAAACCAAAGCCTTTTTTTGAAGCTCGTGTTTTTGCAATTCAAACTTCTCTTTACTTTTCTTGCTCTTTAACTTCTGAGGTTTGTGGGAGCTTGCTGACCAAATTCTAAGTTTTTTATATTGCCACATCTATTATTAAATTCTCTTCTTGGCTGAAGAGAGACTAAAAGATAAAATTACATCTTGAGTCAAGTATACGGCATCTCTATGTCTCTTCTCAAATCTGTATTTCAAGTTATTCTAACTGGATTTATGTCACTAAGCAGTTAATTTTAAGCAGGTTTTTTGAAGTCGATGGAAGTAACTTATTTAATTATGATGGGAGGGGCAAAAATAAATCTTATTAAGAGGTAATTAATATAGATGGCTGACTAGGATACTGGATTCATTTTTGAATCCGCAGTATGAGGACATAGTAGGGCATAATTTTTTGGAAACAGACCTATGGGGAAGCTTCCTCTACCAATAAAGGAAACTCCCTCCACCAAAGCAGATCAGCAACCTCCTCTGGAATTTACAGTCTTAGAAAATGTCCTGAAGTACTGAAAGGTTAAGTGATTTTGTCCAGGGTTATACAGCCAAAATGTGGCAGAAGTGGGACTTAACACTCAGATTTTCCTTGATTCCAAATCAGTCAATTAGCCAAGAAGCATTTATTAAGTGTTGACTATTTGCTAGGCACTCTGCTAGGTGGTGATGATATGAAGAAAGGCAAAAACATAGTCTCTGTTATCAAGGAGTTCACAGTCTAATGAGAGACGAAATGCTAATAACTGTAAACATAAGATGCACACATTGTAAATGGAAGCTGATCTCAGAGGGAAGGCGTCAACAGTGGGGCTGGAGGCTGAGGGACCAGGAGAGACCTCCTGGAAAAGGTAAAATTTGAGCTTAGTCAGTCAAGGAGTCAGTCCTGGGCGGGGAGAGCATTCTAGGCTGGAGGGAAAGCCAATGCAAGGAATCACATATAGTCTGTAGAGGAAAATAAAGTGTATAAAGACTGGAAAAATAGAAAGTGGCCAGACTGTGAAGGCCTTCAGATGCTACAGAAAAGATTTTATATTTTATCTTGGAAGTAACAAGGAGACACTAGAGTTTATTGAGTTGGGGGGGAGATGACAAGGGCAGACTTATACTTTAAGAATATTACTTTGGCAGCTGAGTGAAGAGTAGATTGGAATGGGGAAGAGGATCATTAGTTTAATAGACAGGTGATGAGGGCCTTGACTAGGGAGTGAGTGGAGAAATTAGAGATGTTAAGAAGGTAAAAACAAGCTATTTAACAATAGATTGGATATGTGAGAGACTGAGGATGACACAGGGTTATGAGTCTAGGTGACTGGAGGGATAGTCATTCCTCAATAGTAATAGGAAAGAGGGTGTGGTGGGGGGGCTGTGCCAGTAAGGCAAAATGGGCTTAGTTTAACGGTGCCCTTGAGGAGTTTGGCTTTTGTTTACGGTGAAAGTACTTTCACCTGTTAAACGCTAAGCCCCAGGCCCAAAGCCCTATCAAGTGTGAAACCTGTGTGGGCGTAGATTAAGGACTTAAGAGGGGCCAATTCGGGAACCAATGGGTCTCTGGACTCTGGTCTCTAGTCGTTGAGGTGGGGCTTGAGAACGCCAGAGGCTTGGCTGCGAGGAGAGGCGAGAAACTACAGCTGGAAAAAAATCCGAAGCAGAG
>JAQQSZ010014047.1:0-11613 GCA_028646595.1 Phalanger gymnotis
ATATTCTAGAGTCTGAGTCTGAGTCTGAGTCTGCATCCTTTTTTTCATTGCCTGTTCATGTTCCCAGCCAACTATTTGACCTTTGAGCTTTTTGTCAAGATATGACAGTTTGTAGAATAGAAAGCACTTTATCTGAAGCTTCAGGGGTTGCACTGCTGTTTTGAGAGCTACTTCTACTCCACTATCACTGCAAGCTCTGCCACAGCAGTGCTCTTCCTCTCCCAAGAACCACCAACTAGGACCAAGACCCAGATCCAAGCAGTGCACAGGAAGAGAACTTGCCTGTGGGCCAGCAAAGCATTCCTTGCACTCCTGCTCTGATCCGCTGCTTGATTCCTCCCACCATTTGAGCCAGGGACTCTGGAAGCAGCTGAAACAAGAACTCTGGAAGCAGCCACAGGAGCTTTCTGATGCTGCCACCACTGCTGCACCACCTTCTACACCCCCAGCGCTCAGGCTGAGCCACTCTCACCCCTATCCAGCAGTTTTCCCAGTTTTGTCGTCTTTGGCATTTGTGGGTTGAGAAGTAACTGCCACAACTCAATGATTCATGGCCCTAAGGCCTGCTCCACACACCAACTCATGATCTGTTTGGTCCTGGCGTGTCCCACCCTGGGCTGCAGTCAGCTCCTAGCACAGTGTGACAGACCCTTCCCAGCAACCATGCAGGCTCTCCTAGGCTGCAGACCTAGAGACCTGCTTCCCTCTGCTATTTCGTGGGCTCCACGGCTCTAGAATTTGTTCAGAGCCAATTTTTTGCAGGTGTTTGGAGGGATTTGTGGGAGAGCTTAAGCAAGTCCCTGCTTTGCAGCTGCCATGATTGCTCTGCCCCCTCCAGATTCCCTTTATTCACTGCAGCAAAAAGAGCTATAAATATTTTTCTCTCTCCTTAGGGTTTTTCTAAATCTCCTTTAAACTAACCTCCCATTAATTTTATCTTCTTCCTTCTTCCATTTCCTCATTAAGATGTATTTTTGTACCAGACTTTATGTGTGTGTATTATTTTCCCTTTTTATTAGTTCAGATAAGAGTGAGGTTAACATCACCCACTCCTCCTTACCCCTTCTTCTTAGTTTATATAACTGTCTACTTGTGTACTCTCATTATGTAAAATGATTTTTCATAACCTTCTTTTCCCTTTCAACCCTAGTGTATTATTCTTCCTTTGCCTTTGCTGTCTTCTTTTAAAGATTATCAAGGTATAACAGAACCACTCTAGGGCTTCTTGTAGGCTTAAAGTCTCTCCATGACCCCTGATGACTATAAGATTCAGCATCATCTCCTCAATTTAGAATGTTAGAATTTTATTCATTTTTTAATCCTTTATAATTGTTCATTCATATTTACCTTTTTATATTTCTCTTAATTCCTGTGTTCAAAGTTCAAAGTTTCTAAACAGCTCTGATCTTTTTATTTGGAATATTTGGAAGTCCTCTATTTCTTTAAAGTTCCATTTTCCCCCTCTAAGATTATATTTAGTTTTCATGAGTAAGATATTCTTTACTGTTAGCCTATATCTCTTGCCTTTTGGACTATGATATTCCAAATTCCTTGGTATTTGTTTTTTGGTAATGTCTGAGTCTTTGTGACTCCATTTGGGATTTTCTTCAGAAAGATAGTGTAGCGGTTTGTAATTTCTTCTTCCAGCTCATTTTACAGATGAGGAAAGTGAAGCAAACAGAAACTGAGGCAAACAGGGTTAAGTGATTTGTTTAGGATCACACAAGTTTCTGAATCCAGATTTGAACCCAAAACATTAGTCTTCCTGACTTCAGGCCTGGAACTCTCTCCACTGTGCCATCTAGCTGATAGTGGTGATTGATTAAATCATGTGACATCTTGAGTATGGCTCTTTGGTACTTGAATTGGTGCTTTCTGGCTACTTGTAGTCCTTTTTTTTTAACATGAAAGATCTAGATTTTGGCCATGATGTCTTGGAAGTTGTCATTTTCGGGTTTCTTTCAGAATGTGACTATAGATTCTTTCTGTTTCCACTGACAATTTGTGATTTCTTGACATATGTGTAGGCCCTTGTTTTGGTCAAGGCATTTGAGTAGTCCAATGGTTCTCAATTTTCTTCTCTTCCATTTTTCTAGGTCAGTTGTATTTCCTTTTTTCAGTCTTTTGACTGTTTTAATATTTCTTTGTGTCTTATGGAGTCATTGCCTTCCGGTTTTTTTTTCAATTTTAATTTTCAGGGGATTTGTTGCTTGGGCAAGAATTTATAGCTTTTGTGTTCAACTTAATTTTGTTTCCAATTATTTCTTTCATGGCTCTTATTCCTTTTCCATTTTTTGCTGTAGTGCTCTCATTTTATTGATGAAAACATTTTTAACTATTGTTTCGTCCCTTCTAGGAAGAGATGAAGGCTGTCTCCACATGACTTGAGACTCTCACCAGATCTCTCACTATTCAGACCTCTTATTTCCTTCAAAACTCTGTTTAAGCAACAGCTTCCATAGGAAGACATTTTTGATTCCCTCTGGCTTTTCTTCCTTTGCAAATTTACCTCACATTCATTTTGAATGATTTTTTAGGTGTCTTTATGTACATGTTGCTTTCCCTTCAATGGAATAAACTCTTTTTGGGAAGTGACTTATGTTTTCCCTTTTCATCCCCTGTCATCTACCATAGTCCTTAGAATATAGTTAGCAAAGTATAAATGCTTGTTAATTGATTACCCCCTCCTTTCTAAATTTAGCTCCTTTAATTTACCTTTATACAACCCCCTTTTACTGCTCTGGGACTTTGCTCTATTGGTTAAGTACATATTATCCACCACATCTTTAATTACTTCAGTTCCACTAGTTCTTTCCTGTCTCTCTGGAACACAATGTAGTCCACTCAAGAGTATAAATTAGACATCAAAGGGCCTGAGTTTAAGTTCCAATTCTACCACTCCTTTTGTTATCCTTGACAAGTTGTGGAATCTCTAAGAGACTCCCTTTCCTAATCTGTAAAATCAATGGATTGGACCAAATGATTCCTAGATTATATTGAGGCTTTATCTACAAAGACTTTGAGTTTAAAACAGACAAACAAAAGCAAAGGGAAAAGAAAACTTGCATTTGACCATGATGCTCCTCTTAGCCATGATTTTATTTTTCTCTTTCATTTTCCTGCCAAATTCACCAAACAAATGTCCTATACCCACCCACTGTTTCTATTTCTTCACCACTTGTTCTCTCCTTCAACTCTGACAGACTGATTTCTTTCCTACCCACATTCTATTCAAGCTGCACCCTTGTAGGGCATCAAAGACCTCCTAATCATTAAGTATAATGGACATCTCTTAGATTTTATCTCCTTACCTTGCCACTTACGATCCATCTCACTTTCCTCATCTTCTTTTTCCTTTCTCAATATAGATATCCCCCAAAATGCTTGGACTATCACTCCGTAGGATAGCATCAGTTTTTTTTCCCTTTAATCTATCACATCTTAAATAGGTGATCTCTACATCTGATTTCTCTTCCAATCTCTAATCCTACATTTCCTAGTGCCTAATTAACAGTTGTAGAACACTTTATCTAATCTCCCTATGTCTAGGCTCTGCCTTACTGAAATCTGTTTTTCAGAGAGCTACTAAAGGACTTTCTTGAAATAACAACAGCAGGGACAACTACTACTACCACTTGCATTTGCCTACATTGTGTTTTAAAATTTGAAAAAAAAGAACTTTACATATATTGCCTCATCTGATCCTCACAGTAACCCTGGGGCATAAGTGCTGTTATTATCCACATTTAAAAATCAAGAAACTGAGGCAGTCAGAGGTTAAATGACTTATCCAGGATCATATAGCTATTAAATGTCTGAGGCAAGATTAAACTCAGTTCTTCCTAATTCCAATCTAAATAGTCTATATCCATTGTAACACTTGGCATCTGAATCACCATTTTGATTATGACACACCCCAGCAAGAACCTTCAGTGACTTCCTTTGCCAGCAGGAAATTTTCTTTGCCTCATATTCAAGCCTGTAGTCTATCCACAAACTACTTTTCCAACTTCTTCTGCCATTGTTTGCCTAATTAAACAATCTTCTGACTCAGCAAAACTCTGTCTACTTGCTTGTATCAACCCAGAAAGGGTCTTCAGAATTCTCAGAAAGAAGCTTCTTTGATTACATGGTTTTACAGTGTCATTCCACTTATGGCCCGGATGGACAGTCATGGTTCCCTGAATTTGCCTTCTGCTTCTTTGCCACTAGAACTCGAATTCTTCTTCCCTTTCTAACTCCTGTCCTATAGTAATCTCCCATCTCTATTCTACCTACTCTGTCTTTTGAAGACCTATTCAAAACTTACTTCCTTTTTGAACTTTCCATGGCCTTAATAGACGCATGTTCTTGTCTACTTCTGGAATCCTCTAGAACTTGGCATGTATATCACTCATTGGAAATGTATTCTGCTTAGTAGAGTTAGCTCTTTTTTCACATATGCATGTCTTGTGTGAGGGCTAATCCTTCTTTTTATTCCGCTTAAAACAAAATACTTTTGTTGCACTTCTATTATGATCCAATCACATATGACTTTGTAATACTGTTATCTCTATATAAATTAAATCCTCTAGAATCTAGACTATAAGCTTAACATGGGCAATAATTGGATCATTATTGAACTCTCTTCCTCCCCTATTGACAAGTATAATGCTCTGCAAGTACTAGGCACTTAATGAACATTTGTTGGATTGAACTAAATATTATTGGCCAGTTAATAAACATTTATTAAGTGCCTACTGCATGCCTAATAATGCTAAATACCAGCGATACAAAAAGCAGTACAAGATGGTCCTTGCCATCTGAATATATTATTTATTTGTAATTCTTAAAGGAACTGGGGCTGGAAGGGACCTCACAGTGTCTACAGAGTTCAACCCCTTCATTTCACAAATAAAGTTTCACAAAAGAAGTTAAATGACTGTCTAAAGTGTCAGGTAGACGATATAATATACAAACCAAGAGGTTTGAAATTAGGAAGGCCAGAGTTCAAATGTGATCTTGGACACATACTGTCTGCCACCATTTCCTTGACTGTAAAATGGGGATAGTAATAGCATCTATTTCACAGGATTACTGTGAGGATTGAAAGAGGTAAAATTTGCAAGAAAAAGAGCATAGTGCTGGCACATAGTAGGCATTTAATAAATATGTATAAATACATATTCCTTCTCTCCCCCCAAGAAGATACATAGTAAACATTAGTGGTAAAATTTGAAATCAGGCCCACTGACTTCAGATCAATTATTCTTTCCCTGTAACATAAAGCTACATAATTAAAGTGAAACAAAGGTATTTGCTAAAGTGATCAAATCCTTTAAAAAACTTCTGGCCTGCCACGTTTCTTTGTCACAGCCTCAATAACTCGAGATTCAGCACTAACAACTCAAAAGTACAAGTTATGTCAGGATTCCTTAAAGAGCTAACACCAAAGAAAGCTCACTCAAAGATTCATAGATTTTCACTCCATTCTTTGGCATAGGAACTGGCAAGTTGCCTTCTGACTGAGTTAAACCTAAGTATCAAGGGTTACCTGTCCTTGGAAAACAAAGGACAGTACCATATACCTAAATAAGGGTGACAGTTTGAATGTAAGTTGGTTTAAATGTTTTAAATTAGTCAATCAAAATCAGATAACTTATTGTTTGGGTTGAAAGGTTGACTGATTTGGTCAAAACTGTTCAATTAGTTTGAAGTAGCTTTGATTTCAAGTTTCAAGAAGCTTTGATAAAATAACTTCATAGATCAGGTCAGTAAAATGTACAAGTTAACAGATTTGCTCCATGTTTACTTGGCTTCTACTGCTGTTGCATTTCATGAAAAAGAATATTCCAGCACAGAGATTTATTCTTCATCTTAAATATCTTTCTTAGTTCTTTAATTTCTGTCTTTTTTCAGGGCCTGGGTGGGCTAGCTAATTTGCAGTTTTTTGCATAATTTATTGGTGATCCTTTGAGGATTCAATTTCAGACAGAAAAAGACACAGTAAGATGACCAAGAAACTGAATTGCTTCGGTAAATTATTTTTGAAAGGTATTTTGTTGGAATTTTGATTCTTTCAATAGAAGCTGAAGTCCTCAGAATGACATCTGGGTAGTTATGAACCAACATATTTTAAAGTATCAGTCTACAAAGGCAATACCTCTAAAAAATTTTTGTGATAATCAACAGATGCCATCTCTATTCAAAGGGTGCTGAAAATAGGGACACTATATCAGTTTGTGTTTTCAAGAAGTGGCATAACTTAAACATTCTTGGAATATGGAGAGACTTAGGAAGGCTTTTATTAGACATTTGGATCTGTTTCTTTTTTTATTTTTTTTTTTTGCTAGTCAAGGCTCATTTCTCAATTTCTCAGGTAATTAGTAAATTTAGCAATAACCACATCTTTAAATTGAAAAAAGAAAAACAGATCTGAGAGTCTATCCCACTTAAACCTGAGGCCAATTACACTGAATTTCAACACAAATTAAAACAAAATCAAAATAAAATGGAACACAATAATAAATAATGGGACAGTCCAATTGCCTGAACTTTGGGGTGGGCAATTAGAAAATATTTTGTTGTTAATATTTCAGCCATTGTCACTTAAAATCTTTACAAAACTTAACCTTTTGATCCCTATGAATTCTGTTTCAGATTATTGTTGTTGTTGTTTTAGGTTTGTTTGTTTGTTTTTTTTTAAACTGGAATACCCTTGCTTTCTCTATAATGCAGCAAATATTGACAATTTGGTTTCTAGTTCCTCTGCCTCTTCGAAAACCAGCCTAGTCTTCTGGTTATTCTTGGTTTACATAGAGCCAAAGCCTGGGTGACAGAACTCTTAAGCATAACCTTGCTGGCATATGAAATGAGTTCAGTAATTTGAACTTTCCTTGTCATTGCCCTTCTTTAGGATTGAGATGTAAACTGATCTTTTCCAATCCAGTAGCCCCTGCTGTGTTTTCCAAATTTGCTCCATAATGGGTGCAATACTTTAGCAGAGTTATCTTTTAGAGTTTTAAATAATTCAGCTTGAATTCCATCACTTCCGCTAGCCTTATTATTAGCAATGCTTCCTAAAACTCACTTGACTTCATTCTTGCAGATGTGGAACTCCAGATCAATAAGGAAACCACACTATCATGATTTATGCTGATAAGACCTTTCTTGTATATTTCTTTTGTGTATTCTCACCACCACTTCTTAATTGCTTCTGATGAATCCCTGCCATTTTTGTCTTTTGTCATGCACATTTCTGCATGATTTTTTTTCTTGATAGCTTTTATTTTCTTGAAGAGATCTCTTGTCTTTACCATTCAGTTGTTTACTTTTATTTCTTTGCGTTCCTCATTTAAGAAAATCTTCTTGTCTCTCTTTGCTGTTCTCTGGAATTCTACATTCATTTGAATACATCTTTCCCTCTCTTTTACACCTTTCACTTTCCTTCTTTCCTTGGCTATTTGTTAAGTATCAGTATTTTGCTTTCTTCCTCTTTTTTTTTGTTGCTTCCTCTTGTACAATATTGCAAACCTCTTTCCACAGTTCTTCAGACACTCTATCTACCAGATCACATCCTTTAAATCTATCTATTACCTCCACTTCATATTCATAAGGGATGTTATTTAGGTCATACTTACATGATCTGATGGTTCTTCCCTACTTTATTCAATTTAATTTTGCTATAAGAAGCTCATTATCTGATCCATAGTCAGCTCCAAGTGTTGTTTTAACTGAGTGTAGAACTTTTCCATATAATTAATCTGATTTCTATATTGACCACCTAGATTTGTCCACCTGTGGAGTCACTTTTTGGGTTGTTGAAAAAGAGTGCTTGTTACAACCAGACAGTTGTCTTGAGAAATCTGTTAGCTTCTGCCTTACTTTATTTTCTATTCGAAAGCCAAACTTACCAGTTGTGTCAATTATCTTTTGATTTCCTCCTTTAATATTCCAACCCCCTGTGATGAATGTGACATGTTTTTTGGTACTATTTCTAGAAGATGTTGTAAGTCTTTGTAGAACTGACCAACTTTGGCTTCTTATTATGTGACATTGAATGGTTTTCCTGGGATTCAAACAGATATCATTCAGTCATTTTTGAGATCAGACCTCAGTATTGCTTTTTTCATGTTCTTATTGACTTGTGTCTAATCATTTATTCTGAGGGATTTTTGCCCATGATAATATATGCAGTGATCATTGGAATTTAATTCCTCCATTCCCATCCATTTAAATTCACTGACACTTAAGATGTTGATGTTTATTATTTCCATCTCCTTTTGACCACATCCCACTTGTTTTGGTTCATCGATCTTACATTCCAGGTTCATCAGCAGATACATCTATAGCTTTAGCCCAGTTTTTGACTTTACCCCAGCTGCTTCATTAGTACTGCAGTTACTTGAAGTTTTCCTCTGTGATGCCCCAATAGCACATTGGATACCTTCCAACTTTAGGGGCTTATCTTCCAGTGTCATCTTTTTTTATTATTTTAGTATTGTCCATAGGGTATTCTTGGCAAAGATACCAGAGTGGATTGACATTTTCTCCTCCAATGTATCAGCTATTGTCAGGACTCTCCACTCTGACCTGTCCATCTTGGGTAACCCTGCATAGTTATTGCTCATTGCTTCATTGACCTATGCAAGATCCACTGCCATGACAAGGCAGTGTTCTGGGAATGAGCGGGGAGGAACAGTGTTGACCTAATGGTTCCTATCAATAGTGTATCTGTTGCTACAAGTGGATAGGGTTAAGTAGAAAGGCTTAGGAATTGAAGATGGAAGGAAAAATTGAAGGTAGAATGCAATGCTTAGAAGAAGTGTGTGGGGGGGAAGCATAATAGGCCTCTTTTTGATTAGATAAATCTAATTTTTAATGTGATACTTTTTTTAAATACCAAATCCATGAAATATAACAGAAGAATTACCATGAAACTTAAGCCAAATAAACTATAAGCTTTAAAGTCTGGCCTTTAGGGGTAACTGAAGAAATTAAAACATTTTTCTCCACTTAATGTTAGGATATTCATATTTATATTAATCATAAGCTCTTAGCAACATAAATTAGAGCTAGAATTTACCTCTCTATTTCAACTCTGTCTCTGTCACACACCAAATCACAACCAGGTAGATGTTCCAGTTCAAAGAAATGAAATAATGATGAAAAACAATCAGAAATTCTAGGAAATCATACATAACTTGAGTGATTTTGAAAAGTTGAAACAGTCTCTTGTTATTGTTGCTAAGCAGTTTTCAATCTTGTCTGACTCTCCATGACACCATTTAGGGTTTTCTTGCAAAGACACTAGAGTGCTTCACCATTTCCTTCTGTAGCTCATTTTACAAAGAGGAAACTGGGGCAAACAGGGTTTAGTGAGTTACCCAGGGTCACCCAACTAGTAATTGTCCGAGGCTGGATTTGAACCCAAGAATTTGAGTCTTCCAGACTCCAGGCCCGGTACTCTATCCACTGTGCCACTTAGCTGCCCAGATGCATCCTAATACATATTAAATAGGTCTTTCCTTGCTTAGTGTGTTTTGGGAGAATTAGAGAAGTAACATCAGCAGGCCTATTGGTCAAAAGAAATTGTTCTGGAAACAGTATCAAATACGTGAGAATATTTGGAGGATGGCAATTGCAGTAAACTAAGGGAGTGGTAATGAGGACCAGAATTTAGATAGTAATAGGGTAGGCAGACTAGACATGTGCAAAAAGGGGATATTAGGATTACTAAGACAAACAATATGTATTTTCCAATTTTCATATGAATATCCTATGTAAGAGAAGGTAAAGAGGAGAGAAACCTTTTACATAAAAAAAGAGTAAGAAGACTGTTGAAATAGAGGATATATAAGTGAGGTGGAAAAGAAAAAGCATTGTTCTTTCTAAGAAAAGTATAAGAAGTAAAGAATATTAAAAATGAATACAAAATAAATACTTTTATTTATAATAAAGTACAAGCTCAATGACCATATTTTAATGATTTGTGGATATTAATAAAGTTACATTGAAAAACTTTCTTCTATTGGGTGGTTAAATTAAACCAGATTTTTCACTTAAAAGAAAATGGCCCAAGAAGTCTGTGGTTGTGATCTTAGATCCGAATTGATTTAAATGTTTCCTTAAATGTCATGATGTAAGGAAACCTTAACGGCGAATTCAAAGGACACTGATCCTCCCCTAATTTTGGAAAGGCAAAGGATAGAATTTATTTTCTTTTATCAATGAGAGATAATTGAAATGAACTATTCATGTTTCTTCAAAGCTGTCATCCTTATTTTCCAAACAATAAAATCCGAAGGAGAAGAACGTATCTAGAGAGAAGCCCTTTAAGGGAACACTAAAGGTATTGTTTAAAGTGTATAAATTAAATTGGTTTTGTAGTCTGGGGAATGCAGTAACTGGACTAAAAGGTTCTGACAAATTAGAAATAAATATTGGTTAAAGGAAAGCGTAAAAGAATGAAACAATAAAAGGTTTCACTGTGATATTATTTTCATAGATATGTTAGGAGTTGGAAATGAATAGAAAAACACCGAGATGGGAAGGAATGATAGTCCATGGAAGACTAAGAAAAGAATTTGACACTTAGGTAAATTGTCCATAAACTTAAAGGAGCAAATTAGTATATTTATCTGAGCAGCTAATTTTCTTAGAAAGGAAAAAAAAACAGATTTGCTTTCTCCAGTTAAATTAGATTGCTGGCTAAAAATTCTTGCCTTAGAAATTTCTATACCTGCCTGGGAATGAATTAAAAACTTTTGAATGCTAATTCTGTAAAGAAAAGGACTTTAGAACTACTTGTGAGTTGAAAACCTTATAAGTAAAGCTACATTTATCTGCCAAGATTTCCGTGTTCTATTAAATCCCTAACAGCTACACTGGAGACCTCAAGGAAATCTTATAGCCTCTAATAAAAAAATGAAAACCAAAGCATTTTGCTGTTTGCCTACCTAAGTTACACTGAAATGAAGGCACTTTAGTGATTGTCAGGAAACTTGACTCAGAGGCTATAGTGACAGACATCTTTTGGTGATAACAGAGAAATTCATATAAACACTCATTTTTGTATGATCATTACAAATATAGTCATGACACTTGAACATTTAAAATAATAAAATTAAATGCTTGTCAAAGAAAGTTTACATGAAACTGAATGTACAAATATTTAAGTTTATTTTTGTCAACAAAGCATTATTTCATAATATCAAAGAATAAACTTTGATCAAATCAGAGATTACTCTCCTCATGTCAAATATAATGAATTTAGAAATAGTGACCCATAGGACATGTAGCCAGCCAGGGTCTCATTTCATCCTTTGTTTTAGGCAGCAGTAAGAACTCATATCTTGAGAGGGATCCAAGATGGCGGCTGGGAAGCAGTGACTGGCGTGAGCTCCCCACCAAGTTCCTCCAAAAACCTATAAAACAATGGCTCTGAACCAATTCTAGAGCTGCAGAACCCACAAAGTGGCAGAGGGAAACAGGGTCCCAGCCCAGGACAGCCTGGATGGTCTATGGGTAAGGTCGGTCCCACACGGACCTCCCAGCCCCCAGCTGAGGGGAGAGGAGCTGAGCCCAGCGCGCACGGCACGAACAGACCAGACGTGGACCTACCAGACCAGGAGA
>JAQQSZ010014048.1:0-11613 GCA_028646595.1 Phalanger gymnotis
CAAGGCATTCTTCTCCTCATTGGCTTTTTGGAGCTCTTTTGCTTTTGAGTTAGTCTATTTTTCAAGGTGTTGTTTTCTTCAGTATATTTTTCAGTATTTTTTTGGGTCTCCTTTAGCAAGTCATTGACTTGTTTTTCATGGTTTTCTCACATGCTTCTCATTTCTCTTCCCAATTTTTCCTCTACTTCTCTAACTTGCTTTTCTAAATCCTTTTTGAGTTCTTCCATGGCCTGAGACCAGTTCATGTTTTTCTTGGAGGCTTTTGTTGTAGGCTCTATGACTTTGTTGACTTCTTCTGACTGTATGTTTTGGTCTTCTTTGTCACCAAAGAAGGATTCCAGAGTCTGAGACTGAATCTGGGTGTGTTTTTGCCACCTGGCCATGTTCCCAGCCAACTTACTTCACCCTTGAGTTTTTCAGCGGGGTATGACTACTTGTAGACTAAAGAGTTCTATGTTCCACGCTTGGGAGGATGTGCTACCACACCAACACTCCTCCTTCCCCAAGAACCCCCAACCCAGACTGGGCTTAGATCTTCATCAGGCTCTTCACTCCTGCTCTGATCTGCCACTTAATTCCTCCCACCAGGTGGGCCTGGGGCCAGAAGCAACTGCCGCTGTAGTTCTGTAGCTGCCCCACCTCTACTGCTGGAGGGGCGGTGGCCGAACAGCAAACTCCCTGTCCCCAGCAGCTTTTCGCACTAACCTTCTCTGTCGTCTTTCGTGTTTGTGGGTTGAGTGGTCTGGTAAATGCCACAGCTCACTAATTCAGGGCGCTAGGGTATGCTCCGCCCGTTCTGGTCGATCCGTGGTCTGGTCGATCTGCAGTCTGGTCAGTCCGCGCTGCCCACGCTGGGCTCTGCTCCTCTCAGCTCCACTCCCCTCAGCTCCCAGCTCCTTGCGGGATAGAGCTTTACCCAGAGACCATTTAGGCTGTCTTGGGCTAGAGCCCTGATTCCCTATGCTATTTTGTGGGTTCTGCTGTTCTAGAATTGGTTCAGAGCCATTTTTTATATGTTTTTGGAGGGACTTGGTGGGGAGCTCACACTAGTCCCTGCTTTCCAGCCGCCATCTTGGCTCCACCCCTCGCATTCCATAAATTTTGATATGCTGTCTCATTATTGCCATTCTCTTGAATGAAGTTACTAGTTGTTTCTATGATTTGTTGTTTCACCGACTCATTCTCTATGTTTAGATTATTTGGTTTCCAATTGATTTTTAGTCTATCTTTCCATAGCACTTTATTACATATAATTTTATTGCATTTTGATGTTAAAAGGACATGTTTAATATTTCTGCCTTTCTCCATTGGATTCTGATGTTTTATGACATAGTAAATGGTCAGTTTTTGTGTATGTCCCATGTACTTCCGAGAACAAGATATATTGCTTTATATCCTCATTCAGCTTTCTCCAGAGGTCTATCATGTCTAACTTTTCTAAAATTCTATTCACTTCCTTAAATTCTTTCTTGTTTATTTTGTGGTTAGATTTATCTAGTTCAGATAGAGGGAGGTTGAGGTCCTCCACTAGTGTAGTTTTGCTGTCTGCTTCTTCCTGTAACTCCCTTAATTTCTCCTTTGAGAATGTGGATGCTATACCATTTGGTGCATATATTTTAATAAAGATTTTGCTTCATTGTATCTGGTGGCTTTTAGCAGATATAGTTTTCTTCCTCATTACTTTTAATTAGGTGTATTTTTGTTTTTGTTTTGTCTGAGATCAGAATTGCTACCCCTGGTTTTTTTTTACTTCAGCTGAAGCAAAATAGATTCTACTCTAGCCTTTACCTTTACCCTGCATGTACCCCTGTTTCAAATATGTTTCTTGTAAACAACATATTGTAGGATTTTAATTTTTAATCCTTTCTGCTATCTGCTTCTGTTCTATGGGAGATTTCATCCCATTCACATTCACAGCTATAATTACTATTTGTGTCTTTCCATCTTATCTCTCCCTACCTTTTACATTTTCCTTTCTCCTTTATCCCTTTCCAGCCTCACTAGAGTATTGCTTTTGACCACCACCTCCTTCAATGGCACCTCCCTTGTATCAGCCCCACTCCCTTTTCTTTCCTGTTTGTCTTACTACTTCTCCCCTTTCTAGCTTTCTCCCCACCTTTTCTTTTCCATTTCCCCTCTAATTGCCAACATGACAATTTAGATCTCTATAGCTAATTGAGTGTGTTATTCCCTCCAAGAACCAAATCAGATGAGAGTAAAGTTCAAACAATGCTCATCTCCCTCCCTTCTTTCCCTCTATTGTAATGTCTTTGTGCCTCTTCATATGATGTAATTTACCCTCTTCTGCCTCCTGCTTTTCTCTTCTCTCAGCATAGTCCTTTTTCATTGCTTAATTAGGTCTTTTTATCATCACATCAAAATCAACTTAAACCCACCTCCTCTGCCTATGTGTTTCCCTTCCAGATGATGTTATAAAGACACAGTTATCAAGAGTTATAAGTATCATCTTCAAATGTAGGGATGTATACAGTCTGTCATTGTTGAATAACATGTTTCTTTTTTTCTTTCCTGTTTACTTTTTTATGCCTGTCTTGAATCTTATATGTGAAGTTCAAATTTTCCATTGAGCTCAGGCTTTTTCATAAGGAAAGTCTGGAAGTCCTTCATTTCATTGAATGTCCATCTCTTCCATGAAAGATTTTGCTCACTTTTGCTGGGTAGTAGATACTTGGTTAAAACCCAAGCTCCTTTGCTGTATGGAATATTGTATTCCACACCCTCCAATCTTTTAATGTAGAATCTGCAGGGTCCTGCATAATCCTGACTGTAGTTCCACAATATTTGAATTGCTTCTTTCTGGCTGCTTGCCATAGTTTCTCCTTGATCTGATAGTTTTGGAATTGGCTACAATATTCCTCGGTGTTTTCAGTTTGGGATCACTTTCAGGAGGTGAATGATGGATTCTTTCTACGACTATTTTATCTTCTAGTTCTAGGACCTAGAAGTTTTCATTGATGGTTGTTTTTGAAAGATGCTTTCTAGGCTCCTTTTTTTCATTATGGTTCTCAAGTAGAACAATAATTCTTTTTTTTTTAATTTTTTCATGCTTCTTTTTTTTATTTAATATATTTAGTTTTCAGCATTGATTTTCACAAGAGTTTGAATTACCAATTTTCTCCACATTTCTACCCCCCCACTCCAAGATGGCATCCGTGTTTCTCAACCAGCCCTCTCTCCGGTCACCCCACTCCCCTCCCATCCCCTTTTCCCTTTCTTGTAGGGCAAGATAAATTTCTATACCCCATTGCCTATCTTATTTTCTAGTTGCATGCAAAAACTTTTTTTGAACATCTGCTTTTAAAACTTTGAGTTCCAAATTCTCTCCCCTCTTCCCTTCCCACACACCCTCCCTAAGAAGTCCAGCAATTCAACATGGGCCACATGTGTATCATTATGTGTAACCCTTCCACAATACTCATGTTGTGAAAGACTAACTATATTTTGCTTCTTCCTAACCTGCCCCCTTTATTGAATTTTCTCTGGTAGGGCAAGTTCCACCCAGCTCCTGGTCTGGTCCACACTGGCTCTGCTCTGCTCCCAGCTCCGTAAGGGATAGACCTTACCCAGAGATCATCCAGGCTGTCTTGGGCTACTGCCCTGCTTTCCTCTGCTATTTTGTGAGTTCTGCAGTTCTAGAATTGGTTCAGAGCCATTTTTTATAGGTTTTTGGAGGGACTTGGTGGGGACCTCATGCTAGTCCCTGCTTTCCAGCTGCCATCTTGGCTCCGTCCCTCAGAACAAAAATTCTTAAGTTATATTTCCTGGAGGTATTTCCCAGATCAGTTTTTTGTCCAATGAGGCAGTTTGCATTTTCTTCTATTTTTTCATTCTTTTGATTTTGTTTGGTTCTTGATGTCTTGTAGAGTCATTAGCTTCCAGTTGCCCAATCCTAATTTTTAATGGATTATTTTCTTCAGTTAGCTTTTGTACCTCTTTTTCCATTTGTTCAAGTCTACTTTTTGAGGAGTTGATTTTTCCATGTACTTTTCCCCCCATTTTGTCAACTGTATTTTAAGGAATTTTTCAATTTTTCTTCTACCTCACCAATTTGACTTTTAAAATCCTTTTTGAGCTCTTCCAAGAAGGCTTTTTGGGCTTGAAATCAGTTCATATTCCTCTTTGAGGTTTTAGATGTGGGTATATTGATCATGTTGTCCTCTTCTGAATTTGTGTTTTGATCTTCCCTGTCACCAAGGTACTTCTTTACGGGCATTGTTTTATTATATGCTTCTTGCTCTTATTATTTACCTTTTTCTGGCTTTTAAATTTGATTTCTCCTTCTGGTGTCCAGTGGGCACTGTCCCTGAATTCTTTCTTGAGGGCTTGGGGCCTGTGTACTGGTTTTGTGCTCTGGGGCCTCAGGTGCTGGCAGGTGGATCCTGTAGTTCTCCGGTAGTTTACCTGGTACTGAGCTGGAGCTGATGGTGGTGGCTGGTGTGTGCCTGGTGTTGTCCCTTGCCTGCTTCTCCACTCTGGAGCTCAGGATTTCCTGCTGGTCTGCTGGGGTAGGGCTTGCTCCTGGCTTGTTGAGACACCTCTTGTCCTGTACTAGTCCTCTTCACCCACAGCAAGAAGGACTTTTCCTGTCAATCCCCCTAGCCTCCCATCCTAAAAGACTGCTGAACCCCATCTTTCTGTTGGCTCTACTGTTCCAGGTTTTTCCTGGACAATATTCTCTGGCTTTTTCAAAGTACATAAAGGAGGGCGAGAGCAACTTACTACTTATTCCACTCTCTTGGCTCCTGGAAGTTTAAAAGGGTGACTTTCAAACATTCCATCTGTGGGCTGATAGCCCCAGGAGGAGTTGACACCACTGTCATAAGCCCTGATCAGGACTGCATTTCTCTCTCCCCTACTTCCCACAGACCCACCTCCTGCTGACTTTCTAAGTTGTCTGTGGTGCTTGTAGGGTGAGAGTTCTGGAAATCACCATTGATTCCAGTGATTCAGTCCCCTGAGCTATGCTTTCCCTTTGCTATGGTCAGGTCTGTGCTGGTGTAGTCTGCATGCGAGACTGTGCTCTTTTGCCAAAGCAATGCTCCAGACCTTTCCTGTCAAACTTCCAGGTTATTTTGGGCTGGAAATCTTCCTTACTCTGTCTCTTTGTGGATCCTGCTGTTCTAGAATTTGTTCAGATTCACTTTTTAGATGTATTTGAAGGAGTTCAACTGAGTTGAAGGACTCAGAGGTCAGTTGAGTCTCCTTTAAATCCATCATCTTGGCTCTGCCTGAGATACATTTATATGGAAACTCCTGGTTTCAGAAAGAGAAACCTTTTTAATAAGATTTAGAAAAGATCCTTTGCTGGACTGTGTGCCTCCAAATTGCTTTGGGAAAACACAGTTCCTACATCTATAAAGAATACTCAATATTAGAGTTGGTAGAGACTTGAGAGACTATTTAATATAACCCTTGTATTTGTATAGATGAAGATCTTGTCTTTCCAAGACTTCCTCTAAACTTCTGCAACTACCCTTTGCATTGCACTGGCAGAATTATTTTCTGTCAGCCCATGAGAAAGCTAACCTAGTCAACTTTTTACTCATGACCTAGGACTGAGCCCTCTTGAATACACGCAAACTTGCCTAGCCTACTGTATCTAGTTGGAACCAGACAAGACCAGACCATAACTTACACTGCATCAAGATATCTATCCAAGATATTTTGTCATCTACCCTACTGCTGTGCCTATGTATCCCATACACCATCATTTTGTACTTATTGTTCTTTTCACAATAATCAATTCAAAAGTACTAACGCTTTTAGAAAGGATTTGTCATTGTTAATTAACTATGTCCTATGACCACCCTATGACTCCCCAGACCAATAGGCCCTTCCATGGCAGCACTTCCTTCTATTTGTTTTTTTTTCCTCTCCCCATTAAACTCTAAGTTGCTTGAGGGTGAAGACTTGCTTACTTTTTGTATTTTTATCCCAAGAATTTAGCACAGTATACAATAAATACTTAAACTTATTCATTCTTTCATCTCTTAGGTAAAAAGGTCAGGTCTTTCACTCTCATATTTTTTAGAGCAACTGTATTTATATTTTGGTCTTATATACTTTTGCTCAGTAGATATCTATAGACCAGCATACTCTGCTTTTTTCTACTGAAGGAATGTATAGCCATTGCCCTGTTACTGAAAACATATAACTAGGCTGAAATAAATTATTTCACCAAAATGAGTTTATCTGGGAGCCAAAGAAAGTGCAAAGTACATTTGTATATTAGTAATAGGCAAAATCTCTGGCAAGAATACAAATTTAAAAGGCAGAGAGAGTTTGTTTTTTTCTTGAGTAGACACAAAAATGAACTTTAAAAAAAAAGAAGCAGGGGAATTTCGAAGTAACTTTAATGCATTCACTACTGTTTAAAGTGTTTGCTAAGGACAGAGCCAAGATGGTGGAGTGAAAGCAGGGACATGCTTGAACTCTCTCAAAAATTCTTTCAGACACCTCTTAAGAAATGAATCTGAACAGATTTGAAAGAGGTAGAATGCACTATGAGAGAGAGGGTGGCAGATTTACAAGCTAGGAGACTCTGGAAAGAGAAGGATCTGTTTCTCCAGGCTGGGAGAGTTCTGAGCCTGTGGAAATACCTCGACCATACCAGAGCACCACAAAAAAACAGGAGCAGGCCCAGTCAGACAGTCATGATGACGATGCCCTGGCTTCTTGGGACAGGACAGGAGTCTGTCAGAGCTAGGTGAGATAGAAGTGCAGAATGTGCAGCAGCAGTTATAGCTATAGCTAGTCCTGGGGCTGTCATCCCATAGTCTAAAAGTTTGAAACTTACCTTCTTGAACTTCTTGGAGCCATGATAACCAGGTAAATTCTAAGAGCTCTCATCCCTCCCTTGAATAACCAAGAGAATACTGCCCTAAGAGAAACACTGAATAGAGAAGCCAGAAGTGGGGGTTTAGTAGTCTTTTAGCTCAGGAAGCTAAAGAGATGGGCCTCTCTTGTGGTGGCAGGAGTCCAATGCAGGAGAGGAGGCATCCCAGCAACTATGTTCAAAGGTCTATATAAACGCGTATAGCCTATGACCCAGCAATACCACTTCTAGGGCTGTATCCCCAAGAGATAACACAAGTGGGAAAGGGACCCATATGTAGAAAAATATTTATAGCAGCTCTTTTTGTGGTGGTTAATTGAAAATGAAAATCAAAAGCATGCCATCATCTAGAGAATGGCCAAACAAATTGTGGTATATGAATGTAATGGAATGTTACTGTGCTATAACAAATAAGGAGCGGGTCAGAGGTGGAGCGAGGATGGTGGCTGGAAAGCAGAGACTTGCCTAGGGCTCTCCCCTAGGACCCTCGAAACACCAATAAACAATGGCTGTGAACAAATTCTAGAACTGCAGAACCCACAAAGTAGCAGAGGGAAAGAGGGCTCCAGGCAAAGACAGCCTGGAGGATCTCTGGGTAAGGTCTATAGCACATGAAGCTGGGAGCTGAGCAGAGCAGAGCCCAGTGTGGGCTGCCCTGGATCAACCAGACTGGAAGCTGAGCGAGAGAGGCCCTAGTTTCCTGAATCAGTGAACTGTGGCAGTTACCACTTCTCAAACCACAAACACCAAAGATGACAGAGAAGGTTAGTGCGAAAAGCTGCAGGGACAGAGTGAAAGGGGTTTGCGGATTGGCCACTGCCCCACTGGCAGTGGATGAGGTGCAGGTACAGAACTACAGCTGCAGTGGTTTTCATGCCCTAGGCCCACCTGGATGGAGGAATTAAATGGCAGATCAAAGCATGAGTGCAGAGGCTGCTAAGATCTGAGTCGCAATCCAGGTTGGTGGTTCTTGGGCAAGAGGAGCACTGGTGTGGCAGAGCTTGCTGTGAGAAATAGCTCTGAAAACAACAGTGCATCACCTCAAGCTTGGGACAAAGTATTCTCTACTCTACAAGCAGTCATACCTCCACAAAAAACTCAAGGGTCAAGTAGTTGACTGGGAACATGACCTGGCAGCAAAAATGGACCCAGATTCAGACTCAGACTTTGGAATCCTTGTTTGGTGACAAAGAATACCAAAACAAACAGCCAGAAGAAGTCAACAAAGTCAAAGAGCCTACATGAAAAGCCTCCAAAAAAACAGGAACAAGTCTCAGTCCATGGAAGAGCTCAAAAAGGATTTGGAAAAGCAAGTTGGAGAAGTAGAGGAAAAATTGGGAAGATAAATGAGAATGATGAGAGAAAACCATGAAAAACCACTCAGTGACTTGCTAAAGGAGACCCAAAAAATGCTGAAGAAAATAACACCATAAAAATAGACTAACTAAAATGGCAAATGAGCTCCAAAAAGCCAATAAGGAAAAGAATGCCTTGAAAGGCAGAATTAGCCAAATGGAAAAGGAGGTCCAAAAAGACCACTGAAGAAAATACTACCTTAAAAATTAGATTGGAGCAAGTGGAACTAGTGACTTTATGAGAAATCAAGATATTATAAAATAGAACCAAAGGAATGAAAAAAAATTGAAGATAATGTGAAATATCACATTGGGAAAACCACTGACCTGGACAATAGATCCAGGAGAAAGAATTTAAAAATTATTGGACCACCTGGAAGCCATGATCAAAAAAAGAGCTTAGATACCATCTTTCAAGAAATTATCAAGAACTGCCCTGATATTCTAGAGCTAGAGGGTAAAATAGAATTTGAAAGAATCTACTGATTGCGTCCTCAAAAAGATCCCAAAAAGAAAACTAGGAATTCACCAAATTCCAGAGTTCTCAGATCAAGGAGAAAACACTGCAAGCAGCCAGAAAGAAACAATTTAAGTATTGTGGAAACACAATCAGAGTAACACAAGATCTAGCATCTTCTACATTAAGAGATCGAAGGGCTCAGAATATGATATTCCAGAGGTAAATGGAGGTAGGATTAAAACCAAGAATCACCTACCCAGCAAAACTGGTCCAAGACAAAATATGGATTTTCAATAAAACAGAGGACTTTCAAACTTCTCAGTGAAAAGACCAGAGCTGAATAGAAAATTTGACTTTCAAACACAAGAATCAAGAGAAGCATGAAAAGGTAAACAAGAAAGAGAAATCACAAGGGACTTACTAAAGTTGAACGACTTTGTTTACATTCCTACATGGAAAGATGATGCGTATAATTCATGAAACCTCAGTATTAGGGTAGCTGAAGGGAACATATATATGTATATATACATACATATACATATATATACATACATACATATATACATATATATACATACATACATATTTATATATGTAAATGATATCTAAAAAAATAAAATTAAATGGTGAGAAGGGAATATATTGAGAGAGGAAGAAAGGGAGAAATAGAATAAGGTAAATTATCTCGCATAAAAGTGGCAAGAAATAGCAGTTCTGTTGGGAGGGATGAGAGGGCAGGTGAGGGGGAATGAGTGAATCTTGCTGTCATAGGAATTGATCTGAGGAGGGAATACCATACACACTCAATTGGGTATCTTACCCCACAGGAAAGGAGGAAGGAGATAAAAAGGGGGGATGATAGAAGGGAGGGCAGATAGGGGGAGGAGGTAATCAAAAGCAAACACTATTGAAAAGGGACAGGGTCAAGGGAAAAATTGGATAAAGGGGGATAATATACGAAGGAGCAAAATATACTCAGTCTTTCAAACATGAGTATTGTAGAAGAGTTTGGCATAATGATACATATACAGCCTATGTTTAATTGCTTGTCTTCTTAGGGAGGGTGGGTGGGGAGGGAAAAGGGGAAAGAATTTGGAACTCAGTTTTAAAAGAAGATGTTCAAAAAAAAGTTTTTGCATGCAACTAGAAATAAGATATATACGTAATTGGGCCTAGAAATCTATCTTGCCCTACAAGAAAGTAAGGGAAAAGGGGATGAGGGAGAGTGGGGTGACAGAAGGGAGGCCTGACTGGGGAATGAGCAATCAGAATACATGCCATCTTGTAGTGGGAGGGGGGTTAGTAATGGGGAGAAAATTTGTAATTCAAACTCTTGTGAAAATAAAAATATTCAATAAATGAAAAAAGAAATGAGAAGCAGAAAGACTTCATAATAACCTGGAATGGCTTATGTGATCTGATGCTGAGGGAGGAGAGCAGAGCCAGGAGAATATTATGCACAATTATAGAAACACGGTATCCGTGATGATTAACATTGATAGACATGGCTCTTCTCAGCAATATAAGGTTCAAAAACAGCTCCAAAAGCTTCAGTATGGAAAACACTGTGCACATCCAGAGAATGAATTATACAATCTGAATGCAAATTAAGACAAACTATTTGCTCTCTTTCTGTTTTTTCCTTCTTTTTCAGTTTTATATCTTCTTTCTCATGGTTCATTCTATTGGTTACAGTCATTCTTTACAACTCGACTATTGTGTAAATAAGTTTAATGTGAAGGTATACATAGAACCTGTATTTAGATTACTGAGTGTTTTAAACTGAAAATATAAAATAAGTTTTTTTAAAAAAAAAGTTTTTGCCCTCTGCCTCTATTGATCCCAAGGATGCACAGTTAACCACTCAACTAATTCAATGTTTCTTGAGAGTGATGACAATGAACTGAATCTTACAAGATTAGGTGTTTTCTTTGTTTTGTTTCTATCGTCTGAATTTCCAGGCAAAATAAATATTTTTCTCCAGAGATTATTGACATATAACAGTAGTAAAATGTCAGTAGATCAGATAGTATAAAATATGTCATAAAGTTTTGTAATTTTGTGTTTCTACAAAATCTCTCTGCTTTTATGGTGAGGGGGTGGGAGAGACTTTCTCATCATTCTCACATCTCTAGCTCTATTTTCCCTACATATTTTGTATATGTGTATATTGTATGTAAATGTACATATATGCATTTGAACATAAATATATGTGTGTTTGTACATACACATATAATGTATCTTTTCATAGTTTTTGTACACATTAAAAAATACTGAATTAGAGACAAAAATTATGGAAAGCATTGCAATATTAAATGCTTTAACAAATTATTTTTCCTCTGTTACACAACCTTGGAATTAATACTAAATTAAATTTCTTCAGAATGCTAAATATGTTTTGACATTTATTATTGGTCAAAGGCAAGTAATAACGACTTTGATATGAATTGTTATGTGCTAGGGTAAATATTTTAAGAAGTAAGGTGTGGGGCGGAGCCAAGATGGTGACTGGAAAGCAGTAACTGGCGTGAGCTCCCCACCAAATCCCTCCAAAAGCCTATAAAAAAATGGCTCTGAACCAATTCTGGAACTGCAGAACCCACAAAGTGACAGAGGGAAGCAGGGCTCCAGCCCAGGACAGCCTGGATGGTCTCGGGGTAAGGTCTGTCCCAAACGGAACTCACAGCCCCCAGCTGAGGGGAGCAGAGCTGAGCCAAGCAGAGCCCAGCGCACGCGGCGCGGTGCGGCACGGCAGACAGTGGACCAGCGAGACCAGGAGTGGAGCCGAGAGTGCCCTAGCATGCTGAATTACTGAGCTGTGGCATGTACCAGACCTCACAACCCACAAACAGCAAAGACTACACAGAAGGTTAGTGGGAAAAGCTGCGGGACTGGACGGAGTTTGTGGTTCGGTTTCCACCCCTGAGGCAATGGAGGTGGGG
>JAQQSZ010014049.1:0-11613 GCA_028646595.1 Phalanger gymnotis
GGAGCCCATTTTGCTTAGCAACACACCATCTCTTCAATATTGACATTCTTCTAGTGTGGTTATATGATGCAAGATAAAAATAGAACAATATTTGGAGAACTGAAAAGCATATCACACATAGGAAAGTAGACAGCCCTATGGTGAGTGTGAACATGTTATTATATATAATAAATGAGGGACTTTGAAGAATAGGAACAAAACATGCTATCAGGAAATTTGAGAGAAAAGGAAGATGGCTGGTGACATGGTGAGGAAAAAGATGACAGATGTATAGCCCCAGTTTCTCCACAAGCATCACTGAGATGTCAGGAGAACATGAGAAAAGCCTCCAGTATGAATTTCCTGAGGTGGACATAGGCAAGATTCACCAAGTATGTTCAGGCATGGATGGGTTGGAAAAACTGCATTCTTCAAAGTGAGATATAAATGGATGAAATCACAAATTTCAGTGACTAAAGACTAGCAACTGAAACAGATGCTTCTTAATCACTAATAGGAGAATGCTTTAATGGCAATTAGTCATGTTTTTTTTTTTTTAATATTGGGTTTCTTAAATCAACATTGAGGTTGTATCTATATAGAGTTGTCATTTAAATGTGTTTGTACAAAAAAAAAGCATGTATACATAAAGCTTTAGGTTGTATCTGTACTAGCACAAGTACCTGTATTTTCCCATGATCAAGTCCCTAAAATAAAAAAAAAAAAAAACATGTAAATCTTCCAAAGAGTATGACCAACTATACTATTTTTTCTTTGATAAGTCATCACTCTTGCAGAAAGGGTATCGTATCAACATAGTTGTCCATTCTCAAAGAGGACCAAAATGCCATCAACTATGCTAGACTCCTGTTACAATGTGGCTGATCAGACCAATACAAGCTTGAAATATACCACAATTTGGGCAAAAATAACCTATGTGAACATTTTGAGTTGATTCTCTAAATTTGTGCATCTTGCCTTTCTTTTGAACTGCTTCAATTCTGCTTTGCTCATGGAGCACAGCACCTTTTTTGATGAGAGCACACCATGTTGGGTGGTCCTGTGAGAGTGTCTCCCATGTCACACAATTTATTCAATTTCATGATATCACATAAACATATTCATTCAAACTAAAGCAAAATATTTATAAAATCACCAATAAATTTCTATTAGCTAAACTTTTAAGAATACCAAGTCAAAATTATTAGTAATTTAATCCTTTCTAAATTTGTAGTGAATCCTAATTTTTATAGCCTTTGACCTTTTCGGAAACTTTCTTTTAAGTGAGATCTAGAAAAGTGATAATTATATAGGGTCCAGGAATTATCTTTCCTATTCTGCAAGCTTATAATTCCTGTAAATGCTTCCTTTTTCTTTTCCCTCCCTTCAACACATATCATATATGCTCCATGGATAGATCCCCTCAAACAGATTCCAGATATAACTTTGCTGCGAGTCGTTTCTTGTAGGATCTCAATTCCAAGGCTCATTCAAAGAAATAAAAAGAGAATTTAGATAATGATTCTTTGAGGGTAAACAGCTTCAGAGTTAGAGAATAAGCTTCCTAATATTATTCCATACAATTTGAGGAGGAATGCAAAATAGTCTCAAAACAACAACAACAATTTGGCACCTCCGGGTGGCAGTTCTCATCCTAACTCTGCTACCTATTATCCTCTCATACTTCACAGACTTATCGTGAGTGACATATGTAATGAAGAGTCTGAGAGTTGGGAGGCAATGACTGGTTACAAAAGTGACTGGGTACAGAAGTCCATCCATCAATTGATCGATGTCAGCCTGAAGGAAAGTTTCTAATGGAGTGTGACAGGCCTCTATCTGTGTCCTATACTCTTCAAAATTTTTAGTAATTATTTGGGTAAAAATATAGATGACATACTTATTCAAAATTTCAGATAAAACAAAATTAGATTTTAGAGAGAGATATGAGGTAGAGAATACACTGGATTACAGAATTAGAAATTATTAGAGAACTAGAATTATATATATTATATGTGTATATACATATACGCAGAATTAGAATAATAAAAATATGTAGTTAAATTAGATCAGTTCATCAAAGATAATGATAGAGCATTTAGTAAAATAGGTTCATAGTCTTTACTTGAATTAAAGAAAAAACAATATTATATAAGAATATGAATTACACTGAATGTGTGTATATTCTATGCATGTCTGTATATACTGCATGCATATGCTATTTACATGTGCATACATATATGCATATGTGTATATATGTATGTGTATATCTATATCTATCTGTAAACCATTTAATAGACAATAATTCTTGTGAAAAGAGATATGGGGGTACCCCAGATGAGTTTTATTACTTTCCCAGCTTCTTGTGTTATTATTTCTTGGCAACTATTGATTGTACCCATTGATAGTCTCCTTCTGATAGGCTTGTGATATGCCTCTGTGGTATCTATCTTGGAGGATGAGGTATATAATCAGTTTTTTTTCCCTTTTATCCTTCATTTTCATATTTTCAGGAAAAAATTTTTGCTTTTTTTTCTCCATTTTTCCCTTCAGCCCTGATAAAATGTATTATTGCTCTTAGCAAAAAGGTCACATATCTGTCCCGTATCTTAAGTCATGGTTAGGAATACACATCTTCATATTAGATCCAATCATACTCTAGTGCAAAGAACACTTGTTCTGGAGTGAGAAGACCTTTGTTTAAGTCTCCCTTCTGACACTACCTGTGTGACCTGGATGCAGATGGCTTATTGCCTGAGGAGGGGCTTGGCCTACATGGCCTCTAAAATGCCTTCCATCTCTCAATCTATGATCCTATGACCCTATTATATTCTCACCAGCTGAATTGTGACTTTATCTTATTAACTCCTTTATCTTTGTAATCACTCAAGCCATCCCTTATTTCTAGAAAGTATTGCCTCCTGATTGCCTACTTTCAACTTCCTACTTGTGATTCAAGGCTAGGATCAGATGTCTCTTCATGCTTACAGCTTTCCTATCATACCACAATTTAACATCATCTCCTCCCTCAAATTTATTAAAGCACTTTGCCTGATTTCTCATTTACTCACTTTATGCCCTGTATTATGTCATGTGTCATATTTCCCACCACTCATCACTATGATCTAAATTATTTTAAAAAAATAGTGTCAGGACTGGAATCAGGAAGTCATCTTCATGAGTTCAAATCCAGGCCCAGATACTTACTAGCTGTGTCACCCTGGGCAAGTCACTTTACCTAGTTTGTCTCAATTTCCCCTGTAAAATGAATTAGAGAAGGAAATGGCAAACCGCTCTAATATCTGTTTAAAGAAAATGCCAAATGGGGTCAGGAAGAGTCATACAAAACTGAAACGACTGAACGACAAAATCTTAGATTATCTTACTGCATAATAAGAAGTTTGTTCAGTTGTATGTGATAATGCACGTGAAAGCGTTTTGCAAAATATAAATATTTTATAAGCAAGGATAAAATTTGACATGTATATTACAAAACAATTTATATAGGTTATCTCATTTTATTGTCCTGACTCCCCTTTGTGATAAATGCTGAAAGAAATATCATATTCATTTTAATGAGAAAACTGTACAATCTCTGGCAAGTAATGTAAACTCTGGGCCAAAGTCATTTCATTTGAAAAAGAAGTAGATGGTACTAGGTGATGTCTAAAATCTCTTCCACCTGTAATTTTATGATTCTATAGACAACCCAACATCATACTTATATCTGCCTTTCTACAAGGTAGTATATAAAATTATAGTTAATATTACCTCACGTACATAAGGTATTATTTTTCATACCTATGTACCAAGATAGTTATAAAGCCCTTTTAGACTAGCCAGGGCTTAAAAGTTCCAGATTGGTTTCCCTTAAGACCAGTGTCTAAGATCAGCTGTACCCTAATTTACGGCATTTTCTGTACATTCTTGGCCTGTTTATCAGGTACCGCCACAGCTATGACTCATACCTTAAGGTCATACTTCTGCATAGTTAGTATGTAGAGTTACCATAGCAACCCTGTCTTTATCATTTTGTCACACTTTAACAGATTGTAATACAGTAGCTGAAGTACTGTTAGGGAACAAAAAAAGCCAAACAAACTTCTCTAATAAGGAATTTCCTGTCCCAGCTGTTCCATTGGCCCATTACCCCATACCTAGCAGTGGGAAGCCATGAGAGCAGGTGGCAGCTCATTTTATGGAAGATTACCCTCATAGTGATTTTCTGTATTTATTAGAAGAGAGTGAGTCATGCAAGTATAGAAACTCTTCTGCTAGGCAATCGAATACATTTCTAAACAGTAGTTGCTAAAGAATGGGTGATGGTTTGAAAAAGAAAGCTTGAGGAATGTCTAAATAAGGTATCAGAAAGATTCTTTATAAAACAGCTTTTACATGAAAATAAATTTAAGGACAGTCATTAATTGTAAAACTGGAATGCTATATCACTACTGTGTGTTGCCCTTATGATTTTTCTTTTTAAAAGTGGAAATAAATTATCTGTCTAGCTTTTCTTTGTTTTATTTCTTTGTTTTAAGTACTTTCTGTGCTTTGTTTTCTGTAAGATCTCCTTAGTAATTATATGTAACCTTGATCTGAGGATCAACAGAAGAACTGGAATCTTTGCACCCAATAGGTGAAATGTCTCCTATCACTGATATTTTGAATATTTGGTATTTGTATATAAACTAAATGAATACCTTTATGAATAAAGACACTAATTCTATGACTTTCCCCAAAATGCTTTCACAATCATTCATTAATGGTAAGATGCATCAGTACGCATCATGTACACCAATAGCATTTTTGATAGCAAAGGTGATATCCTCTTTGAATCTCCACCTTAGAAGTTTTTCTAAGTCATCGGAGAACACATGGCAATAAAGAGAAAGGTAGACTATGAAGGGAAGACATATTATGTTTAAAATAAAAATAATTTTAGTCTTATTTGTATTAATAACTTCAGAATTGAATGCAAAAAGAAACATTGATTTAACCTACAAACTGAAATTCTTTAAATACTTTTATATGGGTAATATTCAATTCTGGGTGCTTCCTTAACTCTTTCTGGCTTTCTTTTCCAATATCATAAAGTGAGGCAGAAAATTAGTTGAATAGGCACTAGGGATCCAATTTATATAGCCTATGTATAATGCAAGCCACTGTAGCCAATTGAAAGTGGAAAATGCAATAAGCCAAATAGTTAGCTTTCCTATGTGATGAAAAGTAATGATTCAACTTAACTGAATTTGCTCATTGACTTTATAGAATCCCTTGATTAATATTGTTTATGTGTACTGATTGATTTATCCAGTAAGACTTTTGTAAGAAAGAAATACGTATATTTTAGCAAGATTACAGCGTAAGCCTAAAGTTCAGCTTGTACAAAAATAGGGAGAATTTTTTTTCAAGTAGACAAGAGATGTATTACTTAGATACCCATATTTATGAAAGATATGTAATACAAAAATAAGGAGAAATTTTTTTTTCGAGTAGACAAGGGACGTATTACTTAGATGCCCATATATATACATCCATACATATATATATACATCCATATGTATATATACATATATATGTGTGTGTATATATACATATATATACATATATGTACATATATGTATATATATACACATGAAAGATATGTAACAGAAAGGTACCATCATAGGATTTGAATTATGACACCATTAGTGCTGACCCAGGACAAAAGAAGAATTGGGCACCTCTTCTGTGCCCCACTCTTTTAAAGCATTGCTATTAGAAAGTGAATTGGTCAACTATAAAACTGTAACTGCTAAGAATATCTTAAGGTCATAGGTTCAAAGTGACAGAGCTAGAAACAACTTTAAATATCATCTAGTTTGATCCTCTCCTTTTACAGCTGAGGAAACTGAGAGATTAAATGACTTGCCCAAGGTCACAAATGGAGGAAGTAACTATTGATGTCCTGCAACCGGCATCTGAAATTAACATCTAGTGTTCCATCCAAGTTGAGCTGTCTTTCTACTCTACAGTATTGTATATACTCCTCAGAAAGGAAGAATAATTTGTTTTCAATAAGAGGGCAAAAAGAAAAATCGCTAATTATAATTTCAAATGACACAAAACTTCCAGCAATAGATAAGCCAGCAGATAATAGAGTTAGGATCCAAAACTGTCTTGATAGATCATTGGCTTAAATCTAATAAAATGAAAGTCAGTAGGGATAAATACAAAGTCTTGACTTTGAGTACAAACATTTAACTACATAAGAATAAAATGATATAGATACGGTTAAATAGTAGTTGGTCTGAAAATAATTGAGAGTTTTAGTGGATATCGAGGTCAAGATGAATCAGCAGTTTATTGTGATAGCCAAGAATGAATGGCATAATTTACTATAAGAGAAATACTTCCAGGAATGGAAGAGGTAGATGATATAGATTCCTTTTTTATCTGAATTAGACTAGATGTACGCAGATCCTTTCCAACTTGCAAATTCTATGATTCTGTGATTGATTAGGCTTCTGGTAATACAGAAGATGGGACTTACACTTCCCACTCATTATATTTAATTCTAAGTAACATTTCTACCATTTTTAGAGGAATGTGAAAGAGCTGAGTCCAATAGCTATTTTGAGACCAGTCATGAGTAGCTTCTAGAATACTCCTGAACTGATTGCAATATTAAAAGGGATCTGTGAAGAAATCATTAGTACATTAAATCAAATTGAAAACTCTCAGTGCCTACCTAGTCTTTTAGATTATTATCCATACCCTTCTATGTTGGGGATTTCCCTGAAGTTTACAAGATGTCACAAAAGTACCGTAAAGGAAGTAGTTTTTCTATCCATTATTGCCGATAAAAAGCAGTCCATCTTTTTTTTAAATAATTATACATATCTTAGATGATAATCTATCCTCTATTTCTCCTTCGTAATTCCATGTTTGAAATATAAAGCAGACTTTTTAAAAAAATTCTATTTCACACTTAAGAAACAACATTGAAGAAGACATTTTCATTGTACTTTATGTTATCTTTGAACAAAACAATCAGGTGCGGGTTCACGAAGCTGTACTTTGTCCTAAAAGATAATTGGAAGGAAGGAAGGAGGGGAGGAAGGGAGGAAGGAAGCAAGGAAGGAAGGAAGCAAAGAAGGCAGGAAAGAAGGAAATCTAGCCAATAAACCCCAAGTTAAGTGGGCAGCTTATGGCCATCAAAATACCTTCCTTTGGAGAGGAGAAGGCAAAGGAGAGGGAGAGGGAGAAGAAAAGGATGAGCTGAGTTACCCAACTAGCTGGGTCCGCACTGAGGCAGATTGGTCTACTCACAGGTTGTGTTTCTCCTTCATTTTTGAATAGGACCATGGCATCAGGGAAATGATGACATGACTTGCAGTTGACTTTGATTTGTGTGAGGGAGGGCTGTGCAAGGTCACCAGCCTCACTGTCTCCTCCAGAGCCATCTGGAACCAGGGACCAGATATTCATCAGGATGATTGTAAATGAAAACCTCCTGGGCTTTAGCTTCTTCATCTACAAAATGTGGGGTTGAAATGATTTAATCTTTTTTTTAAAAATCCTTTTATTTATTATTTATTTATTTTTAACATTCTTTTTAAATTTTGAGTTCCAGATTGTATACCTCCTACCCACACCTCCTGCACCCACTGAGAAGGCAAATGATCTGATATCACTAATACAGGTGAAATCATGCAAAATAAATTTCCATATTAGCCATTTGACAAAAAAGCAAAAGAATAAATAAAGGGAAGAAAAAAATTACTCTTCAATTTGCATCCAGAGTTCATCAGGTTTTTCACTGGAGGTGGACAGAATTTTTTCAGTGTGGGTTCTTCAGAATTGTCTTGTGTGAGTGTATTGATCAGTATAGCCTAGTCATTCACAGTTGATCATAATTACAAAATTGCTGTTACTGTGAATAATGATCTCCCAGTTCTCACTTCATTTTGCATCAGTTCATATAGTTCTTGCAGTGTTTGGTTTTTTTTTTCTGAAATCCCTTCCCCTATCATTTCTTTTTTCTGAATCTGAAGCCAGTACTACACTCCTGCTTTGATCCACCACTTAATTCCTCCCACCAGGTAGGCCTGGGGCCAGAAGCAACTGCAGCTGTAGTTCTGTAGTTGCACCTCCCCCTCTGCCCCCGGGGCGGTGGCTGAACCAGGAACTCTTTTCCCTCTGTCCCCCACAGCTTTTACCACTAACCTTCTCTCTTGTCTTTGGTGTTTGTGGGTTGAGAAGTCTGGTAACTACCACAGCTCACTGATTCAGGGTGCTAGGGTCTGTTCCGCCTGGCTCCCATGTCTGGTTGGTCCTGCCACCACCAACGCTAGGTTCTGCTTCCCTCTGTTCAGTGCGCAATAGACCTCATTCAGTGACCATCCAGGCTGTCCTGGGCTGGATCCCTGCTTCCCTCTGCTATTTTATGGGTTCTGCAGTTCTAGAATTTGTTCAGAGCCATTTTTATAGGTTTTTGGAGGGACTTGGTGGGGAGCCCACGCAAGTCCCTGCTTTCCAGCCGCTGTCTTGGCTCAAAAGTGACCCTCCATCATTTCTTAATGCACAATAGTACTCCCATCACAATCACATGCCACAGTTTGTTCAGCCATTCCCCAAATGGTGACTATTTCCTCAATTTCCAATTCTTTGCTACCACAAAAAAAGAGGTTCTATAAATATTTTTGTACATAAGGATCCTTTTCCTTTGATCTCTTTGTCGTACAGACTTAGTAGTGGTATTGCTAGATCAAATGGTATGAACGCTTTTATAGGCCTTTGAGCAGAGTTTCAGATTCTTCTCCAGAATGCTTGGACCAATTTACTACTCCACCAACAATTCCTTAATATACCTATTTTCCCTCATCCCCTCTGGTATTTGTCATTTCTTAAAGGTGTTATGTGCTACTCCAGAGTTGTTTCAATCTTCCTTTCTTTAACCAATAGTTATTTAGAACATTTTTTCATATGACAATGGAGAGCTTTGATTTCTTCTTCTGAAAATTGCCTGTTTGTATTCCTTGACAATTTATTAATTGACAAATGACTCTTATTTTTACAAATTTGTGTATCAGATATATATGTATATATATGTGTGTGTATTATATGCATGTATATATGTGTGCATATATGTGAATATATATGTATGAGAAATGAGGCATTTGTCATAGAAACTTGTAAAAAAGATTATATTGCTTCATTGTCTATGGTAGCTTTTAGCAAAATGTAGTTTCCCTGATTATCCTTTCAGTTATGTTTCATTTGACTTTTGCTTTGTCTGAGATCATGATTGCCAGCCCTGCCCTCTTTACTTCAGCTGAACGCACTCTGTTCCAACAGAGTATGTCTCTTTCTGTCCCATGTGTGTCTCTTATACACAATATATTTTTATATTCTGTTTTCCAATCTATTCTATCATTTTCTGTTCTACGGGTTAACTTATACCATTCATATTCACAAATATGATCGCTAACTGGACATACCCTTTAGATCAGTTTCCACTATTTATAGATCCCTCTCACACTCCTCAAAACTTTGTCTTGTTACTTGTAGAGGGCCAGCTCTGAGAAAGTCCATTCTGGGATAAGATACAGGCCAGGTTTTCCCTGAAGCCTGTTCTTGCCCTTTGGCTTATAACTCAGTATGTGGGCTCTCCAGACCCCCTACTTGGCACACATGTGCTGCCCAGGATCTAGGCTCTCCAAGCCCCCCTCAGCATACACGTGCTCTCTCCAAAACCCCCACAGCACACATGTGCTAAACACCACCTGTAGGCTGATTAACACAATGTTGTTATAGCGAAAAGGGGAACAAAGCACGAGGAAGTCCTGCAATGTAACTAATGTCTCTCACGTGAACTTGTTGATCTGCTTGCCTAAAAAGGTACGTAAGCCCTTTTCTTCAGCTTAATAAATGGAGCTGTGCTGTACTGTTCTGCCTGGCGTGTATACTCTTTTCACTCTCTGTGGCATTCGGCCATCTGCTATTCAGTGCCACAGCTGTGGGTGGCAGTTACTGACCACTGCCTCCCCCAAGCTGACCTTACTCTTATCTTCTTCTCTGATATGTTCCTCTCCTATCTTCTTATTGGAACAGGAGAGATAGGGTAGATTTCTGCACCCAGCTGACTGTGTGTATATATACATGCACACACATATATGTATATACGCATATGTATACATACTTATGCATATATATGCATATAATGTATACATATCTATATCTATCTATCTATCTATCTATCTATCTATCTATCTATCTATCTATCTATCCTTTCCTCTTAAGCTAATTCTGATTAGCTTAAAGCATTGCCTATCACCACCACCAGCCATTTTCATTTATGGTATAAAAGCTCTTCCTTACATACCTTCTTTTCGTGAGAAAATGTGCCCATTCTACCTCTCTTTTCTCCCAGTACATCACATTTTCGCACCCCCACACTATATTTTTTAGATCATCCCAACATAGTCAACTCACTTACATGCCCTCTGTCTATACAGGCTCTTTCTAACTACTCTAATAATGAGAAAGTTCGTTAGAGTTAAATGTATCGTCATCCTTTATAGTAATATGTAAATAGTTTAACTCCATCGAGTCCCTTATAATAACTCTTTCATGTTTACCTTTTTGTATTTCTCTTGAGTATACTGTCTGTATGTAGAATTTTCTACTTCAGCTCTGGTCTTTTCATCAGAAATGCTTAGAAATCATTGATTTAATTAAATATCGATTTTTTTTTCTCCTGAAGGATGATACTCAGTCTGACTGGGAAGGTTATTCTTGGTTAAAATCCTTAGAATTTTGTCCTCAGGAATTTCATATTCCAAATAATCTGATGCTTTAACATGGAAGCCACTAAATCTTATGTGATCCTGGCTGTGGCTCCACAATATTTGAATTTTTTTTTCTTTCTGGATGTCTGCAATATATTCTCCTTGACCTGGAAGCTCTGGAATTTGTCTATAATATTCCTGGGAATTTTCGTTTTGGTATCTCTTTCAGGAAGTGATAAGTGGATTATTTTAATTTCTATTTTACTGTTTTGATCTAAGATATTAGGGCAAATTTCTTTGAAATATGATATCTTGGATCTTTTTTTTTTGATCATAGATGTCAGGTAGTCCAATAATTCTTTTTTAAAAAATTTATTTGATATTTGTAGTTTTCAGCACTGATTTTCACAAGAGTTTGAATTATGAATTTTCTCATTTCTACCCTCCCACCCACTCCAAGATGTCATATATTTTGGTTGCCCCATTCCCCAGTTAACCCTCCCTTCTGTCACCCCACTCCCCTCCCATCCCCTTTTCCCTTCCTTTCTTGTAGGGCAAGATAAATTTCTATGCTCCATTGCCTGTGCGTCTTATTTCCTCGTTGCATGCAAAAACTTTTATTTTTTGTTTTTGAACAACTGTTTTTAAAACTTTGAGTTCCAAATTCTCTCCCTTCTTCCCTCCGCATCCACCCTCCCTAAGAAGGCAAGCAATTCAACATAGGCCACTTGCATATCATTATGTAAAACCCTTCCACAATACTCATGTTGTGAAAGACTAACTATATTTTGCTTCTTCCTAACCTATCCCCGTTTATTGAATTTTCTTCCTTGTCCCTGTCTCTTTTCAAAAGTGTTTGTTT
>JAQQSZ010014050.1:0-11613 GCA_028646595.1 Phalanger gymnotis
ATTTGTCTAATTCTGCCTTTCAAGGCATTCTTCTCCTCATTGGCTTTTTGGAGCTCTTTTGCCATTTGAGTTAGTCTATTTTTTAAGGTGTTATTTTCTTCAGTATTTTTGGGGTCTCCTCTAGCAAGTCATTGACTTGTTTTTCATGGTTTTCTCTCATCCTCCTTTCTCTTCCCAATTTTTCCTCTACTTCTCTAACTTGCTTTTCCAAGTCCTTTTTGAGCTCTTCCATGGCCTGAGACCAGTTCATGTTTTTCTTGGAGGCTTTTGATGTAGGTTCTTTGACTTTGTTGACTTCTTCTGGCTGTATGTTTTGGTCTTCTTCATCACCAAAGAAGGATTCCAAAGTCTGAGACTGAATCTGGGTGTGTTTTCACTGCCTGGCCATGTTCCCAACCAACTTACTTGACCCTTGAGTTTTTCAGTGGGGTATGACTGCTTGTAGACTATAGTGTTCTATGTTCCACGCTTGGGGGGGATGCACCAGCTCTGCCTCACCAGCACTCTTTCCCCAAGAACCTCCAACCATGACTGGACTTAGATTTTCAGCAGGCTCTTCACTCCTGCTCTGATCTGCTACTTAATTCCTCCCACCAGGTGGGCCTGGGGCCAGAAGCAACTGCAGCTGTAGTTCTGTAGCTGCCCCACCTCCACTGCCCCCAGGGTGGTGGCTGAACCACAAACTCCCTGTCCCCAGCAGCTTTTCGCACCAACCCGCTTCGTTGTCCTTGGTGTTTGAGGGCCAGGAAGTCTGGCAACTGCCGCAACCCACTGATTCAGGGTGCTAGGGCACCCCCCACCTGGCTCCTGGCCTCGTTGATCCGCGCTGCCTACGCCGGGCTCTGCTCGACTCAGCTCCACTCCCCTCTGCTCCCAGCTCCGTGCAGGATAGACCCTACCAAGAGATTATCCAGGCTGTCCTGGGCTACAGCCCTGCTTCCCTCCGCCACCCTATGGGTTCTGCAGTTCTAGAATTGGTTCAAAGCCATTTTTTATAGGTTTTTGGAGGGATTTGACAGGGAGCTCATGCTAGTCCATGCTTTCCAGATGCCATCTTGGCTCTACCCCCCTCACCCCCTGTGATATTTTCTGATAGATGACATTTTCACTTAATTCAAACTATTTATGCAACATAGAACTTCATTCTTTAAAAGAATTTTGTAATTTAGACTTTTAAAATCCTTGATTAACATTCATCAAAAGCTGAAATTTAGAAGGCGCCTCAGAGATTATCTAGTCCAATTTATTATACTTAAATGCTAAATCCTTTCAATAATAGCCCCAACAAGTGGCTAACTGCTGTCTACTTGATACCTTTTAGTGGCTAGAAATTCATTGTATCCTGAAGTAGCTTATTCAAATATTTAAATAGTTCTAATTGTTAGGAAGTTTCTTCTAATGTTAAGCTACCTCCCCATAATTTCTTCTCAATGGTTTGCATCTGCATCCTGAGTAGAACAATTGTAGCCTCTCTTACTCAATTTAACCCCTAAGATATTTGCTGTCATGTCTTCTCCTTTTTGGGATAAATACCTTCAGTCCCTTGAGGAAGAGGAGGAGTAATAAAAATAAAAATTATATTTACGTGGTGCTTTAAGCATTGCAAAGAGCTTTTACATTTATTATTCATGTACTTGATCCTCACAAAAGGACTAGAAACTTTTATTTTCCTCATTTTACAGGTAAGGAAAGTGATACTGAGACAATAAGAGATTTGCCCAAGATCATACAACTAGAAAGTGCTAGAGGTAGGATTCGAACCCAGGTCTTCCTGATTCCCAGTCCAGCTATTTATCAGCCGTACTGTGCTGTCTCAGTCCTCCTTGAGTTATTAACATTAAGGGGGGGGGAGAAGTGTGTCTTAACCAGATATGGAGAAAATTTGTGATTTTTTTTCTCCATCCAATTGGAATTGAAGTAATCTAAGGAATAAAAAAAATTTAAATTTTACACTTTACTTAAAATCATCAAAAGGAGTATTAGATGTCATGTAGTACAATGACCTCATTTTACAAATGTGTAAATTAAGGTTTTACGGATTTAAATGACTTGGCCAAGTCTCATACCTCATTGGCTGAAGAGCCAATTCACTGACTGCTACACCAAACTTGGATAACTGATTGGGTGTGTGTGATTTCCTGACTAAGAACTATTCTTAGGGAATGCCTCTATAATGAAATTATTAGGTAAACATCAGTCTCTGATAGTTTATGGATCCTTCCTCCTTGTATGGATCTCTTACTCTCTTTTGGAATGGTGTCGGTATGGGCTGACTATTGGCCAGCAACCTTTGTGAGCTGATGATTGCCATCGCCTGGTAGCATATGACTTGGCTTTTGGGTTTCCCCCAGGATTTAAATGAAACTAAATGACCTTTGGGAGAGTGGAACTTCAACTTTTGTTCTCATTACTAACAATAACTGGCTTTGCTGGCTTTGTCTCCAGAAAAAGGCTTCCATTGTATGTGCATGAAATTGATTTTTGAAGGAAAAAAAAGAAACAGTCACTCCTGCCACAACTTTATGTCTACTAGTGTCTGTTTTCCCCATGGCTTACATCAAGTTTAAAGATATTCTAATTAAAAACCCCTATTTTAAAATTTTAATTTAATTAAAAGCCCCTAAGATTTCATCTTCTTGTTGCCTTGACAAAGTCTAATTATTTCTCTGTGGTTTATTCTTGTTTTGGGTGAGCTATTTTTGTTTGGCTATAATTCTTTACCAAAAAAAAAAAAATTCTCTGCAAAGTTATTAGATGGACTGTCTGCTTATTTAGTCATTTAAGCTTGTCCTTAAACAAAGGGACAAAGTAAAAATGTTTTATACCTTAATGTTTTCATTGACTTCTAGCTATATTTTCCCCTGTAAGTCCATCCTGCACTTCTAACTTTATTATTTCTGTCAAAGGCACCACCAGCCTTCCAGTCACCTAGGTTTGAAACCTCAGTGACATCCTGACACATACTCTCTCTGCCTGTGTCTCTGTCTCCTTATCTGTGTGTGTGTGTGTGTGTGTGTGTATGTGTGTCTGTGTCTGTCTGTCTCCCTCCCACTCTCTCCAAATCTTGTCAGTTTTATCTTGACAAAATCTATTCCCTTCTCTTCCTGTATGTAGCCCCTGGCTGAGGACCTTTCAACTCTTGACTGGACTATCTATTAGAATAGCCTTCTAGTTTGTCTCTCTGCCTTCATTCTTTCTACTGTCATATGTGCTCCTCTCACAACCCTTCTTCTTCACATAACTGCCAAATTGGAATTCTATAGGAAAAGCTTTGGCAATGTCACTCTCCTACTCAACAGACTTTAGTGGTTCCCTGTTACCTTTAAGATTAAATACAAACTTCTCTAATTGGCAATTAAATCTTTCACAATTTGATTCCAGCTTATCTTCCCATATTGATTTCATATTACTCTCCATTGTATATTCTGTTTTCTAGTGAAACCAGCTCATTTATTGTTCCCCAAATGCAACATTCCATCTCCCACCTCCATTCCTTTTCCCAAGCTGTACTTCATACCTAGAATGTTCTTCCCCTGCCTCTGCCTCTGCCTCTTGGAACAACACTTAGGTAGCTTCAAGATTCTGAGCAAATCCCACTTCCTACAGAAAGCCTTTCTTGATTTTTTCCTTCTGAATTTTTGTTTGTAATCACTATCTCCTCAGTAATTTTATGCTTTTTTGGGCATGTGCTGTATCTGCTTATATGTGTAAAATGTACCCCCTCACCCTGAGATTATAAACTCCTTAAGGGCTCTAGGACTGCTTCATTTCTGCTTTTACATTTCCAACAACTAACAATGCCTGGCTCTAGCTAGCTACACATATAATACTTGTTGAATTGCATTTGAAAGAAGAACTTTTCAAGAGTTCTGACCACTTCATGAAATGTAGTTATGGTACACTATTTACTCTACTTTTCGCTTCTGAAAAATGAAAAGTTCAATAATTTGAGTGTATTCTCATATACTTCAGAGTAACTTAGAAATCTAAACAAATCTCTTCTTATAAACAAATTAAGTACTGTTCTTGTAGAGCTCAAATAAAATGTCTGATTCTGTACATGTGAAATGGAAACTTAAAGGATTAAAAGAAGAAACTGAAGTGGCTCTCACAGTCTTATAATGTACATTTTAATGGTATTGAAGAAAACGCGTACTATGTAGTCTTTATCTCATTCACGTTTGGGGAAGAGTATTTCCTGCATAGTTTTTTTTTTTTTTACATTTTTTGCATTTGCTATGCATTTTGCGTAGTAACCATTTAGTTTATCATATTCTTCAGTGGCCTCTTAACTCCCCTTAGAGACCTGCCCCACAACTGAATACATCTTTTACCCCCTTTTGCTGGTGCTACATGACTGGGTCCCGTCCCCAGAAAGGAGTTTTCACGCAGCCGTTTGACTTGCTATCATCATATGTTTGTTGAATTGAAGACATATTTAGATAATTTGACTAATGGAATTAAATATTTTACTTGTTACTTAGGTAAGTTGTAAAAGATAAATATGAACAGTGACAAACCATATTAACCTTAGTAGCATAACTAAGGTTCAAATTTACATGTATGATTTGTAAATATTTTTTACCAAAGTTGTTATGATTATAGTGACATGCTTCTTAAATGTCACTAGTATATTTTGGGTTGTAGTTTCTAAACCAGTTTTAATTGTGTTAATAAAAATGTTAAAAGTACTTCCTACAAGAGAAAAGCAGAGTAATGAATTTATTTCTGACAGTATCCATCACATTATTTTACTTTTTCCTACAGTGAAGCATTATGGTATTTTTAATAATGTATTGCAAATATATAATTGTTGATTAGTTTTAATACATTTTATATTGTTAGTCATGTTCCTGTTTCTGCTAAACTGTAGGTTATCTTAAGTTGAGGATATAAGTAGCATGTCAAGTTAAATGAAATTCTCTATAGCCAGATAGTCTTCTAAATAATAAGAAAAATGATGAGAAAATTTGGAAGGTATTCCTAATAGACAGAATACTTAATATAGTTGAAGAACTTATTTTTCAGCATTTATTGTCTTGTGCTACCATTTAAAAAAATTTTCCCTGCTAATGGCAAGATGTAAGTGGATGAATAACCAAGTCACTTGTATACGCTTATTACATGCTGACAGCAGTTCTGGACATAGTAACAGAGATTGAATTTTTTGGCATTAGCTTTTCTCCTTAAATAGGACCTCTACGTGAGAAAGACAGAAGGTTGATTTATTATCTTATGGTACTTTATGTTTCAAGTTCTGTCCCTGGATATAGGGTTATTCAAGCTGCCTTTGTTATTAGCCTACATTTTAAAAGTCTCTAAGTTACTAATTTTATTAACTCAACTGTTTGATTACTTACCATTAGTTAATATCTTTTTTTTCCATGGTGGGTTAGCATCCCATATAATTTAGTGCAGTGTTTCCCAGCATTTCGGAATATGAGGACTGACTGCTTTGTATGGAGGGAGCTACAAAGACAAAAATGAAACAATTTCTGCTCTCAAGTAGCTTAAATTCTCTCAGGAGAAATCACAGATGTACATATAAGTATATACAAAATAAAGGGCAATTTGGGGTAGAAGCACTCTTGTTTGGGGATATTGGTAAAAACATCTTTTAGGACATAGTCTTTGAAAGAATGTAGAGATTCTGAGAGGTGGAGATGAGGAAAGAGTGTGTTTCATGCACTAGGGAGAGGCTGTGATAGAAATGAGAGATAGAGTAATTGTTCCATAGGGTATGTAAAAGGGAGAAGCATATAAAAAGTCTTCAAATGGACTTGGGAGCCAGGTTAGGAATGGTTTAATTGTCAAAGAGAGGTTATGTTTGATTCTAGCAGTCAAAGGAAACCACTTGAACTTCGGGTGAGCAGGGGTGGGACAGGGTCAGACTTTTGCTTTAGAACTATCACTTCAATTGTGTGGAGACATTTGTGTTTTATCCTAGAGATGTTAGGGAGTCATTCAGTATTTTGCCTATGGATAGCAAGGTCATTGCTGTGTTTTAGCAATATTAGTTTGGCTGCTGTGTGAAGGAGCAGATGTAAAAGGGGAGAGACAGGACATAGAACAAATTGGGAAGCTACTGCAGTGCTCCCTGTTAAATAATCCCATGAGCATATTGTTATCTTCAATTCTGAGGCAAGGAAACCAAGACTTAGAAGTTGGCTTGCCCTGGAAGAGGGCCTGAATAAGCATAGAAGCTGTATGAGTGGAGGGTGGAAACAAGAGATATTGTGTAAGTAGAAATAATAAGTCTCGGCAATGCTTATATATGGTGGGTAAGGGAAACAGAAAAGTTAAGGATGACTTCAACGTTGGGAACTTTAATAACTGGAAGAGTGGTGGTACCCTTAAAATAAGGGCAAAAAAGAATATGACAAATTAAATAATAAATGGCCACCATGAAAAATGCAAAAAAAAAAATCTACACAGGAAATGCCCCCCCGAAACCTGAATAAGATGAAGAATGTATGTGCACATTTTCTTCAACACCATTAAAATGTACATTATAAATTTGTAAGGGCCACTTCACTTTCTTTTTTTTTTAATCTTTTGTTGATAATAATCAGTTTTCATTCCATATCTAGGAAATTTTAATTTGGAAAGAATAGAAAAGAGATGAATTTTGGAGGGAAATATGAGTTCTGTTCTGGATATTTTGAGTTTGTGATGCCTGCTGGACATCCCAGTGGAGATGTTGAAACTAGTACTGCAACTTAGGAGAGGGAGAAGCCGTGAGTATAAAGATTTGGGAATTATTTATGTGAAAATAATTGAATCTGTAAAAGTTGATGAGATTATCAAGGGAGAGTATAGTATAAAGAGAGAAAAGATGTTACAGAACAGAGAGTTTGGAGGGACTCTCACACAGAATAGATATGATCAGGAAGATGATTAAACAAAGGAGACTAAGAAGAAAGGTTTTTTAGGAACAAAAGATTTATAAATTATGAAAAAGGTAGTAATGAGAGGTGAATAATTCTTCCAGACTTCAAACTATGTTACAAATTAGCAATCATCAAAACTATTTGGTACTAGTTAATTTTTTTTTAAAAAGTAGTTCATTGGAACAGATTATAAAAGGAAGAATAAGAAATAATTAAACTAAATAACCCAGTGTTTGATTAGTCTGAAAACATAAATTACTTGGGAAAGAACTCCCCATTTCATAAATGCTGGGAAAATTGGACAGAATTTAGGCAAAGGCCAACATTTTAACTATATATAGTCTTCAGAAGTTCAAATCAGATATGCTGTGAATGTAGAAGACCATATCATAAAAATAGAGAAACAGAGACAAATTCTTAACTAAAAAAAAGATTGTTGACAAAAGAGAGAATGGACATGGTTCATTACATTAAGCTAAAAAGCTTTAGCACAAGTAGAATGCATCTAGGATATGAAAGTTGTTGACTGGGGAAAAATATCTAGTGTCTCTGATAAAGGTTTGATATTTAAAATACATGGAAAACTACTAAATAGCTAAATATTGTGTGTGTGTGTGTGTGTGTGTGTGTGTGTGTGTGTGTGTGTGTACACATATTTATGTACATGCTCAGGAAGATAAGTCTTCCTGACGCCAAGGCGGGCACTCTATCCACTGCTCTACCTAGCTGGCCATGAATGGTTTAATGGCCCCCTCCCTCATTTCTATTTGAGTTTGACACCACTGCACTGCACCATGAGACTAATTATCTTCACATGTACATCTGCTCTTGCCATTTACCTATTCAAAATCCTACAGCAGCTCATGGCCAGCTAGGTGGATCAGTGGACAGACTGTCAGACCTGGAGTCGGGAAGACTCATCTTCCTAAGTTCAAATCTGGGCAAGTCACTTCACCCAGTTTGCCTCAGTTTCCTCATCTGTAAAATAAGCTGGAGAAGGAAATGGCAAACCATTCCTGTATCTTTGCCAAGAAAACCCCAAATGGGGTCACAAAGAGTAGACATCACTGAAAAATGATACAACAAAAATAAAAATAAACTATGCATAGGGTAGCTAGGTGTGCACAGTGGACAGAGTGCTGGGCCCGGAATCAGGAAGACTCATCTTCATGAGTTCAAATCTGGCCTCAGATATTTACTAGCTATATGTCCCTGGGCAAGTCATTTAACCTTGTTTGCCTCAGTTTCCTCATGTGTAAAATGAACTGGAGAAGGAACTAGCAAAGCACTCCAGTATTTTTGCCTAGGAAGCCCTAAATGGGGTCATGATGTGTAGACAGAATTGAAAATGACAGAGCAACAACAATAAAATGTACATAAGGATCCCTGTGGGCTGTATATTGACTTATTTTTAAAATGCAGTATCATCAATATTTTATTATATTTTTATTTATTGCATAAATCTTTCCCAATTACATTTCAGTATGGTTTGGCCTGTATTCAAGAGTGTGGGCTTCATTCTGCTTGTGAGCTGTGTCCACCATAGCACTAGTGTGACATGCGTAATGGTAGAGAGATAATGGATAGTCTTGGCAGGAGTCATTCATTATGAACCCAAGATATTAGAGTTGAAAGGAACATCAGAAATTATCGAGTCCAATGCCTTTATTTTACAGATAAGGAAACTGAAGGTCAGGGAGGGGAAAGTAACCTGCCCAGTCGTGTACAAGTATGAATCGACAGAACCAGGTTACAAACCCAGGTCTCCTAATTTTCAGTCCAGTACTTTTTGCACCCAGTACCACAGTATCACACTCCTGACAGGTAGTATTGAGGGTATTAAGTGTGGTGGTAGTCATGAGAATGTGACATAAACAATAGGGAGGTATGGTGTTTTATTGGAACGGGTATCTCATGTAGCATCGAGTCTCCTGACATTCATCCAACCTGATGAATAGTATCACTTCTGGTGATCTGTCGATGGTGCCGCTTAGAAAGCATTGCTGGTGATAAGTCCTGGATAATTCAATTCTATTCATTTAACATTTGTTTTTATTATGTATTATATTCTATATTTATTTTTAGTATTTATATCACCTACAATTTGCCAGACGTGCTGAGTCCTGGGGATTCCAAGATAGGCCCTGTGGGAACAAAGTTTCTGGCAAGGAAATGTCATTGTTAAAAGATATTTTAATGACAAGAAATAGACCAATAAGGAAAGACTGGAAGTAACAGTGAAAACTTTTGAGGTAGAAGTGACCCATCTTATCTTTGACTGTCTGGTGGAGAAGAAGAAAAAGAAACCTGGGCATTGACTGTTGTACATCTTGACTCTGTAGGAGAACAGGTTTTAAATTATTCAAAAAGAGGATGGGTAGAACCCCAAGCCCTAAAATTATGTTAGGAATTCAGTCCAGGAGGGATAGGAAGCTCTCAAAAATGAAAGTCTGTAGACATAAAAGGAAAATTTTCTGAAAAATTAGAAATGGGGGAGTTGTCTAAAACATTCATTTGTTTACATAGGGATCTCATTAGCCAAATTAAACTTTAAAGACGTGTGTTAACCAACTTAAACTTTAAAGACTTGTATAGAAGATTCAGTCAAGCTTGTGTTGTGGAGGGTGAATGCAAAAATGTGGCATGGTCCTGTGAAAAAAAATGTGCTTAAGCTCAGAATGAGCCAATGTTGGTGATCTAGTGATGAAAGCTAAGAACATTAAAGCATTTTTAAGCTGTATTGGGAAAAAGGGAAGATAAAGTGTGAGATAGATAGTGGCTAGATAGAACAGTGACATGGACAATAGAGAAAAGGCTAAACCAATCAACTCTTATTTTCAATTTGTTTCCTTTGCCAAGGAAAATGTTCTTTTGGATTGTAAAAGACAGAAAAAAATGACTTGAGGAAATTCATGCTAACTAAGGAGATAATGAGAATGCCTAGCTTCTCTTGATAAGTCCAAGGTATCAGGCCTAAAGCTACTGGATCCTGGAATACTGAACCAACTGTTGCGTATGATTATCCGGTTACTTCTAGTGACCTTTAAAAGCACTGGACTGAAGAAAAAATGTCACATACTTCAAAAAAGGGAAGAGAGCAGAGTTTTTAAAATATAGGCCAGTGAGCTTTAACTTCTATTCCTGGCAAAACTCTAGAATGTGTTATTAAAGGGATGTTTTAGAATAACTAGGAAAGGAAAAAGAGAATACAAAAAAACCCCAAACAAATAAAACCAAAACACAAAACCAGCTTGGCTTCATCAGAAATAGATTATACCAGACTAACCTCATTTCCTTCTTTCCAGGGTTACTAGATCAAGTAATGGTCAAAATATAGCTTAACTAAGATCTTATCAAAGTATAGTATAGTCTTTCATACCATTTTAGTGAACATGAAGGAAGGATGACAGTGCTGTTAGGTAGAATCAGAATTGTTTGAATGACAGGTTTCATTTCAATTTGGAGAAAGGTATCTATTGGATTATGTGGGGTTGGGTGGGGGGAGGTCTACGCATGGGTCTGTGTTTATGTTATTTTTTTGATGACTTGAGGGTATATACCAAATTTTAAAAAAAAGATTTTATTAATTTCTTTTGTTGTTGTACAGTTGTGTCTGACTCTTCATGACCCCATTTGGGTTTTCTTGGCAGAGACACTAGAGTGGTTTGCCATTTCCTTCTGCAGCTTATTTTATAGATGAGGAAACTAAGGCAAACAGAGCTAAGTGATGTGCTCAGGACTCAGGAAGATGAGTCTTCCTTACTCAGGACCCGGCACTCTATCTCAGTTTTTGGATGAGACAAAATTGGCACGAAGACACAATTCCAATAGAGTAGAAGGTAGAGTGGCATATATCAAGATGAAATTAAGTATGGGTAGATGCAAAGTCCTCCATGTGGCTTCAAAGTGTTAAGTTCCCAACTACAAGACTGGCAAGAAACAGCCAGACAATAGTTTATCTGAAAAAGATCTGGTGGTTTTAGTGGATTTGAAAGTTCAGTATAACCAGAGTAGTATTATAGACAGCTAAAAAAGTTTAAAGCTTTAACTACAGTGAGGGAGTCTCCATGTCAAGAATGAAATCATTATCCACATCACCCTAGAGTATTTAGTTTGATTTTAGCTTCCACATTAGTAAAAGGATATTTATAGGATGAGTCTAGAGAGAAGAGCAACATAGAAAGTGAAGGGCTTTGAGCTCAAGCCAAATGAGGATAAACTGAAGGAAATGAGGATACTGAACGCAAATAGGAACAGATTGGGAGCAAGGGAAATGATAACTTGATAGTTCAAGAATCTTAAGGACCCTTTTGTAAAAGAGAGATCAGTCTTCTTTTTGGACCCAAAGGACAGAAGTGGGACCAACGAACAGATTTAAGGAGAAACTTTCTAACAATTAGAGGCATTGAAGGAATTTCTTTGGGAAGTAACAGGTTCACTCTCAGGTTTGCCACTGAAGGCTAGTGATGACTACTTTTGGGGAGGTTGTACAGAAGTATTCAGTCAGGCTTGAGCTGTGTGCTTGGTGGCTTCTGGGGTCACTTCCAACTCTCTTTTTTTAAAGCTAAGCTTTTTTTAATTTTATTTTTTAAATATGTTTAGTTTTCAGCATTGATTTTCACAGGAGTTTGAATTACAAATGTTCTCCCCATTTCCGCCCCCCCCACTCCAAGATGGCATACACTCTGGTTGCCCTGTTCCCCAGTCTGCCCTTCCCTCTGTC